>CAKNYM010051051.1:94357-151729 GCA_932195095.1 Andricus curvator
AGCAGGTTGAGCAATTTGTAATTCAAATTATGAATTATAATTTAAACTACTGCAATTACGATTAGTTTACAATGTAGGAGGTTTGTTTTGTGAATTTAAACGAGCTAGGAAAACTGATCTCTAAACTGAAGACTACAAAATAATAATTATGAATTATTATTTTTTTTTTTTTTTGCCATAGAATATGATCCGCACCAAGCAAAATTCATTTGGACTTCCCCGTAAAAGTTGAGTTAATTCAACGAGTTTATTAAACTGAGTAAGAAGTCAATGAAGGCAATTAATCAATCATTAGAATGCCTTTTTGTGAGTCATTCTAGCTAGTACAAATTTAAAAGTGATTGGCATTCTATCGTGAATTCGCTATAATTAAAACAGGGTGTCTAGTGTTTCTTGAAACAAAAATTCCAGGACTTTTCCAGGTTTTCCAGGGCAAAAAAAAATAAATTTTTCCGGGTTCTTTTTTACAGTAAAAAAAAATATTTTCCACGAAACATAGTAGAAATTGTAGGTCTACTGGAACTGAAAAAGTGCCATATGCGAAATTTCTTATACGCCCCTAAAATCTGATTTTATAGAAAACAAAGAAGTTTTTTTTGGGCATTCAGGGTGGCGATTCGGCGGTCGATTTCAAATTCCCGGCCATTTCCCCGTTTTCCCCGGTCAAGTTTTTCAATTTTCCCGGTCAAGTCAAAGTAACATATTTATATTTGCCGCAAAACGCAAACATTTATTTTAATTCATGACGTTCGTTCTAAACATCTTTTAACACAACAGAGCAAAACGTTACAAAATAAATGAATTTTGAAAAAAAAGACTTAAATTTTCCACTAAAAAATATCAATTTTTTACAAAAAAATGGAATAGTTAAACTTTCAGTTGAAAAAAATTAATTTTCAACAAAAAAAACGGATTTTCAACAAAATAGTTCAATTTTCAACCAAAGTGATGAATTTTCAAATAAAATTATGAATCTTTATCTGGAATAGTTAAATTTTCAACCAAAAAGATAAATTTTCAACTAAAATGATAAATATTTAACTGGAACACTTGAATTTTCAACCAAAAAGACGAATTTTTAAAGAAGATTACATTTTAAATAAAAAGATTAATGTTCTACCCAAAAATACAATTTTTCAACCAAATACATTAACTTTTAAAGAAAGGTTTGAAGTTTTAATAAAAGAAGACAAATTTTCAACCAAATAGTTAAATTTTGAACTGAAAAAATAATAATTTTCAATCGAAAATGGAATAGTAACATTTTTAGTTTAAAAAATTATTTGCAAACCAAACATAAGAGTTTTCAACTAAAACAATGAATCTTTAACTGAAATAGTTCAATTTTCAAACCAAAAAATTAATTTTTACTAAAAAAAGATAAATTGTCAACCAAAACTTTAATAATTAAATTTCAAGTTAAAAAAATTAATGTTTAACCAAACAGATGAATTTTCAAAAACAGCTATGGAATTTTCAATTGGAATAAGTTAAATTTTCAGTTAAAAAAATTAGTTTCAACAAAAAAAAACTAACTTTTAACAACAAAAACTAACTTTCAAAATAATAGTTACATTTTCAAACAAAGTGATGAATTTTCAAATAAAATTGTAAATATTCAACTGCAATAGTTGAATTTCAAACCAGAAAGTTGAATTTTTAACTGAAATGATGAATCATTAACTAGAATAATTGAATTTTTGACCAAAAAGATTAATTTTCAACCAAAAAGATTAATTTCTACCAAAAAAGACGAATTTTCAACTAACAAAGATAATTTTTCAACCAAAAATTGAATAATCAAATTTTTAGTTAAAAATGAATGTTCAACCAAAGACATGAATTTTGAACTAAAATTATGAAATATTCAACTGGATTAATAGTTACATTTTCAGTTGAAAAAAAAAATAATTTTCAACCAAAAAACATCCAAAGAAAAAACAAATTTTCAATCAAAAAGCTCATTTTTCAACCAAAGAAATGAATTTTTAATTAAAACCATGGATTTTCAACTAAAAAAAAAAATTAATTTTTAACAAAAGAGCTTAACTTTCAACCAAATAATTTTATTTCAAACCTAAAAGATGAATTTTCAACTAAACTAATAAATATTTGACTGGAATACTTGAATTTTTAACCGAAAAGAAGAATTTTTAAACAAGAAGATTAAATTTCAAAGAAAAAGATAATTTTCTACCAAAAAAGAAAATCGACTTTTTAACAAAATACGTGAATTTTCATCGGAATAGTTAAATTTTCAATTGAATAGACAAATTTTTATCCAAATTGTGGAATTCCGAACTTGAAAATTTTAATTTTCAACTCAGAATGGAACAGTTAAATTTTCGTTTAAAGAAATTAATTTTCAACCAAACTGGTGAATTTTCAAATAAAATGATGAATCTTCAACTGAAATGATGAATCTTTAACTGGAATAGTTTAATTTTATGCCAAAAAGATGAATTGTCAACCATAAACTTTAATTGTCTACAAAAATAGATGAATTTTCCACAAAGTACATACATTTTCAAACAAATAGTTTAATTATTAAATGAAAAATATCAATTTGCAACCAAATAGTTGAATTTTCATCAAAAGAAGATAAATTAATTTTTAACAAAAGTTTAACTTTTAACCCAGTAGTTGAATTTCTAACTAAAAAACGATGAATTCGTAACGAACAATGTAAAAAAAATTTCTGTTATAATTCAGAAATATTTCTTCTTTGAAATTCTACTTCTACTCTGAAAACTGCTTGAAGTACTTTTATTACCTAAAATTTAGAAGAGGGGACTTTCAAATTGTGACGAATTCTGACTTGAAAGAGGGATTTTTAAAAATTCATTTTTTCTCAATCCGAATTATAATTCCTTTAAAAAATTCCCATTCCATGTAAAACATTCCCTGTTCCAAGTGAAATTATATTTCTTGAATTTTGCTATGATCAGAAGTAAATTCCCGGTTTTTAAATTAAATTCCCGGTCATTTCCCGGTCAATAAAATTCCAGGTCATTTCCCGGTTTCCCGGTCAAGTCGCCACCCTGATTAGTTTCCTACCAATAAAAGACCAATTTTTGACTTAAAAAGATTAAATTTCAGCCAAAAAAAAAGGGGAAAGTTATATTTTTAGGTTAAAAAATAAATTTTAAATGAAAAAAAGAATTTTCGGCAAAATATTTAAATTTTCAATCAAAGAGATCAACCCTCAAACAAACAAAATTTAACAAAGTGGTTCAAGTTTTACCCAAGTAATTGCATTTTCAATTTTAAAAATATCAATTTTCAGCCAAAAATGAAATAGTTACGTTTTAATTTAAAAAATTATTTTTCAACCAAAAAAGGCCTTTTTAACCAAAAAGATGAATTTTCTACCAAAAAATATGAATTCTCAACAAATAAAAAAAAAAAATACAAGGCAAATAATCTTTTTTCGTTCAGCAGAGAAAAAGTTTTAAAAAAACTATTTTTTCTTTAAAAGAACAAAAATTCCAGAACCATGAGCAAAATTCAAGGACTTTTCCAGGGTTTTCCAGGTAAAAACGAATTCAAGGACTTTTCCAGGTTTTCAAGGATTTCCAGGACTCTAGACACCCTGATTAAAATTATTATTAACAGAGGCCAAATAACGTTTTATCAATAAAAATATAAGTCCATTTGAGCAGGAGCCCTAGTAGAAATGTACGAACGGCGCAGTACTGACCCAGTACTGACTGCCGGTCTGGCAGTACTGACTCCCAGTACTGGGCCAGTGCTGGGCCAGTACTGGCTTGTAACGCTGTCCAGTACTGATTTTCGGAGCTTGTCCAGTACTGACTCAGTACTGACTATCAGTACTGGCACAGTACTGGCACACTACTGGCATATAAATAGCTCCTTATAGCAATAGAATATTGCGCGATATCCCATTTGATTCTAATTATGTTCTGTATTGTCCCAGGGATATCGTAGGAATAATCAGGGAGTTAAATGGGATATAATGTGAAGTTTTATTAAAATACATATTATTAACATACAATAATGTATATTAAAATCATTTTTAATTCTGTCAAGTACTATGCAATTTACCGTATCCGTACAGCCCGCGTACACAGTCGCGACTAACAAAAATTATACGTCCGAGATATCCACATTCGGATATCTCGCAGCAGCAAGGGTCAGCTCGACCATAGTGCAATAGAAGAGCGTCGCCCTGCAGTAACCATCTTGTTGATCACGGTAGCATTTATGCCAAGTAAGTATGATTTTCGACGCCTCGACTCCTGTCTTAAACACTCGGCGCGCCGTTTCGACTGCGAGAGAGGCAAATCGTTGCGCGCCCTGGCGCACCACAGCCGAACTTTTGCCCAAGGCGGTAAGATTCAAATCTTCAAATTTTAAATCAAATCTTTTTATGTCAAATCATTTATCCATGAATCGTGGTTTATCGTTCATACCATTATGAGAGTTAGATATATGAATATACAAACTTATTTATTAAAGCTAGAATAAAAATTATTGTTCAACATAATACATAATAAATAATTTACGATATCAGAATTTGATTAATTATTATTTATAGTGATTAATAATGCGATGAAATTTCAATATTATTATTTCAAGCATTTTACGTAGCAGAGCACCGTAGATTATTGTTAAACTATTGTAAAAAAATCTAATATACTAGATGAAAAAAAATCAACATGAATTAATGTATTTTCTCCTTTTTTTACGAAAGCGACTATTAATCATTATCATTATTATGAAAAGTTTCAATAAACTGCGTTACTGAATAAAAAGGGCAATCTATCCGGGCCTTATTCTTACCTGATCAGGGTCGTAAATACGGCCTTTTATCAGATTGCCTTAATTAAAAATAAGGCTAGCCTATCCGGGCCGTATTTGGACCTGATCAGGGCCGTTATATACATTTTTAAATCAGGCAACCTTATCAGGGCCTGGTAGGAGCCTTTTTTCAAATAAGGCTAAAAAAGACATTTCCCGCACGGGTCTCTTATGTTGACGCACGTTGATTTGATCTTTAGAAAGTGGGATTAAAAAATATTTTACCATAAATTATATATATATATATATATATATATATTTAGAACATTTTAATAATTTTTATTTTTAGAGTTTGATTTTCTAGAACTCTTAACATGCTTTTTTATGTAGGGACTTCAAACAATTTTTGAGTGAAAAAAAAATCTTGTCCACGATTTGATATTTTTCATCCTTCGAAAACATTCTAGTAGCATTTTTAAGAATTTCTTTAACAAATAAGAATTTTTATTTACCACCGAACTGGTACTGATTCGGTCTTCAGACCAACGTTCTGCCAGTACTGGCAGGATTCCGGAGGTCAGTACTGGCTGTCAGTACTGAATCAGTACTCTGCCGGTGGTGAATTCCGGCATACTACGGACATTTCTACTAGGGAGGCAATCGATTTTCTCAACTTGTATGAATATTAATACGCTTCCTAAAAAAATAGTGACTGCATTTTTCGGATATACCCCTAGTTTAAATTTTCAGGCCGTCTGGGACACATCTGGCGGAATTCTTCTTTCGTTGCAGCCTTCCAGGAAAAAAGCTATTATAACATATCCGCTTTAGTACAGGAACTAATTTACAAATTATTGACTGGAATTTTTAAAATAAATTTTTCTTTTCAGTCTTAATTAAATTCATATAATTGGCTGAAAACTTCGATAATGAAATCCAGCTGAATAATAGAGGCTAAAAATTCTCTTAAAACAGCGGAAAATAGGGTGTTTTTTTCATGAAAATAGGGGAATAAATTCTTTCAAACAAAATTAATTTAGGTACCATATTCCTAAGATTTCATGTCATAATATATTGTATTTTCAACAAAACGGTTTAATTTTCAACATAAAGAATAATAATTTTCAACCAAACAATAGTTGCATTTATAACCGAATAGTTGAAATTTTAAGCAAGAGACGAATTTTCAAAAAAAGCCGAATTTTCACCAAATAGTTCAATTTTCAACCTGCAAAGATAAAGGTTCAAACCAAAAAGATAAATTTGCAACAAAAGAGTTGAATTTTCAACCAGGAAAGTATTTTTATTCAAAAAAGAAAAAAATTCAATTAAATTATTGAATTTCACACCGAAAAGACGAATTTTCTACAAAACAGTTGAATTTTCCAAAAAAAGTTAATTTTAAACCAAATAGTTGAATTTTCTACCAAAATACTTGAATTTCCAACCCAAAAAGATGAATTTTCAACCAAAGTGTTACAGCTGTAACCAAACGAAATGAATTTTCAGACCAAAAAGACAAATCTGCATTTTAAAAAAATTTTGTAGTCAAACAAGAAAAAAAATTCAACCAAAATTCAACTATTAGGTACTTGAATTTTCAACCAAAAATAGAATAGTAAAATTTTCAGTTAAAAACTTAAATTTCAACAAAATAGTTCAATTTTTAACCAAAGAATTGAATCTTCAACCAAAAACATTAATTATCAAACCAAAAAAGATGAAATTTCAAGAAAGAACAAACAAACTTTTAACCAAATTTGTAAATTTTCTATCAAATAGTTCGATTTTCTACAAAGTTGTTGAATTTTTAATCAAATAATCAAATTTTTAACCAAATAGTTCAATTTTAAACCAAAAAAGATGAATTCCCGAATCAAAAACATAATAGTAGAGAAGAGGAAAAACGACAATTCAACCAAAAAAGATTTAAATTTTAAATATAAAACAGTTGAGTTCATCAGAAAAAAAAAACATTTTTCAAAAAAATAGTTTAATGCTCAACCAAAATTTGCATTTTTAAGCAAACAAAATGAATTTTCATACGAAAAAGACAAATGTGCATATAAGAAAGATCTTTCAGACAAAAAAAGAAAAAAATTTCATCCAAATTGTGGAACTTTCAAATCAAAAAGGTACATTTTTTACAAAGCAGTTGAATTTTTAACCTTTCAACAAAATAGTTCAATTTTAAACAAAATAATTAAATTTTAAACGAAATAATTAAATTTTAAACAAAATAATAAAACTTTTAACTAAAAAGACAATTTTTCTACTAAAAGATGAACTTTCAATTCAAAAGAACGAATTTTCGACCAAAAAGATAGTTTTTTACCAAAATAATGGAATTGTCAACAGGAAATGAATTTTTCAGCAAAATAAATAAATTTTCAAAAAAATAATAAAAAAAATCGAATTTACGAGCAAAAAATATGACTTTATCCAAATAATGGAATTTTCAACGAAGTAATTAAATTTTCAATAAAATAATGGAATTTTTAACAAAATAATTAAATTTTCAATAAAATAGTTGAATTTTCAACAAAATAATTAGATTTTGAAACAAGAAATAAAAATTGTAACCAAAAAAGTGACTTCTCTACTAAAAGATGAATTTTCAATTCTAAATAACGAATTTTCTATCCAAAAAGACGAATGTTCAACAAAACAGTCAAATTTTCGATAAAAAATTACTTTTTATTTAAATGATGGATTTTCAACAAAATAATTAAATTTTTAACCAAATAATGGAATTTTCAACAAAACGACGAATTTTCTATCCAAAAAGATGAATTTTATCAAAATAATGGAATTTTCAACAAAGTAATTAAATTTTTAACAAAATAATTAAATTTTCAATAAAATTTTTGAATTTTCTTCAAAATAATTAAATTTTGAAACAAAAAATAAAAATTTTAACCAAAAAGGGACTTCTCTACTAAAAGATGACTTTTCAATTCAATATTAAATTTTCAGCGAAATAAATAAATTTTCAAAAACATAATAAAAGAGTCGAATTTTTGATAAAAAAAGATGACTTTTCATCAAAATAATGGAATTTTCAAGGAAGTAATTAAATTTTCAATACAATAATGGAACTTTTAACAAAATAATTAAATTTTCAATCAAATAGTCGAATTTTCAACAAAATAATTAAATTTTGAAACAAGAAATGAAAATTATAACCAAAAAGGTGACTTCTCTACTAAAAGATGAATGTTCAATTCAAAATAACGATCTTTTTCCAAAAAGACGAATATTCAACAAAACAGTCAAATTTTCGAACAAAAATTACTTGTTATTTAAATAATGGATTTTCAACACAATAATTAAATTTTGAACCAAATAATTAAATTTTTGAATTTTCTTCAAAATAATTAAATTTTGAAACAAAAAATAAAAATTTTAACCAAAAAGATGACTCCTCTACTAAAAGATGAATTTTCAATTCAAAATTAAATTTTCAGCAAAATGAACAAATTTTCAAAAAAATAATAAAAGAGTCGAATTTTTGACCAAAACAAATGACTTTTTATCAAAATAATGGAATTTTCAAGGAAGTAATTAAATTTTCAATACAATAATGTAATTTTTCTAAAAAGAATTGAATTTTGAAACAAGAAATAAAAATTTTAACCAAACAGGTGACTTCTCTACTAAAAGATGAATTTTCAATTAAAAATAACGAATTTTCTATCCAAAAAGATCAATCAGCCGAATTTTCGAACAAAAAAGATGCATTTTATCAAAATAATGGAATTTTCAACAAAGTAATTAAATTTTTAACAAAATAATTAAAATTTCAATAAATTTTTTTAATTTTCATCTAAATAATTCAATTTTGAAACAAAAAATAAAAAGTTTTACCAAAAAGGTGCCTTCTCTACTAAAAGATGAGTTTTCAATTCCGAAAAACGAATTTTTTATCCAAAAAGACGAATATTCAACAAAACAGTCAAATTTTCGACCAAAAAAATACTTTTTATTTAAATAATGGATTTTCAACAAAATAATTAAATTTTGAATCAAACAATTAAATTTTGAACCAAATAATGGAATTTTCAACAAAATAATTAAATTTTGAACAAAATAATTCAATTTTCAACAAAACGAACGGATTTTCGACCAAAAAAGATGCATTTTATCAAAATAATGGAATTTTCAACAAAGTAATTACATTTTCAACAAAATAATTCAATTTTCATCTGAATAATTAAATTTTGAAACAAAAAATTAAAATTTTAACCAAAAAGGTCACTTTTCTATTAAAAGATGAATTTTCAATTCAAAATAACGAATTTTCTATCCAAAAAGACAAATGTTCAACAAAACAGTCGAATTTTCAACCCCAAAAAATTACTTTCAATTAAAATAATGGAATTATTAGAAAAATAATTAAATTTTTAACCAAAAGAGATGAATTCTCAACCAAAAATATAACTAGTATATAAGAATAGTAAATAGTTCAATTTTCTTATCGAGTTCAAATTCAGTTCGCATTTGAGAAGAAAAAAAACGAGCAACAAGGGACGTTTTTTGAAAACAGGAAAAAAGGGAAAAAGTGTAAAGTCTGAGAATAAATCTGCAGGGTTTGCTTATGAATATTTTCAGAATTCTTTCAATTGAGTCTAAATAATTTTACCTCAATTTCTTGAAAGAAGTCTTTTTATTACAAATTTTTGAAAGAAGAATGCATTAAATATTAACAATATTAGAAATAAATTAAAATTTTTAATTGTTTCTTTTCCTATTTGGAAATTGTAATAATCTAAATAGATTGGTTCAGAATCACCCATAAATAAAAAAAGGTTGCTGCAATAAAATGAATAATTAATGAAAAATTCAATACTGACTCACAGGGTACCTTCAAGTATTACGTCACATGCCCCGGGGCCCCTTAAGGCCATGTTATACATTAGTCACGTGACCCAGCCAGTCCTGAGATCGATATTTTTTGTCCCATATTTAAAAATAAAAGTTAAAATAGAGCGGAAAAAATTTGGGAAAATATTAATAAATATAAAAGGACAGTGTGTGGTAAAGCATAGAGTTGTGGAAGAAAAAAAGTTATTATTGGAATAACAAATATCGACTGGCAATCAAGCGCTCTGCATTATCAACAGTGCTGACACCATGGATATATTAAATATCAATTTGTTTATTTGCACCAAACCAGCAAATATTATTTAGTGTAATTTTTGCAATCGATGTTTGCATCATTTTCCTCAAGACATGCGAGCCAGAACCTCAGAAATGTTTCATTGGGAACATTGAAAATTGGTTACAGAGTTCTACAGCACGGTCGGTATTTTTGTGAATTTCCTTATTCATTACATTTTTTTCTTCGACATTTCGAGCCAAATGTTGTATACAAACGCAGATTACAGTTTCCTGATGCTTTCCCCAAAGTTTCAACTCAATATCTCATTTTGTGTGGACATGAGTTGTTGCACAAAAAATGCCGATATTGCTCCAGTTTTAATTTCTTCAAAAATTTTTTTTTCTAAATTTCGAGCCAAATGTTGTATACAAACGTACATTATTGTTTCCTGAGGCTTTCCCCAAAATTTCAACTCGATATCTCATTCGGCGTGGACGTGAGTTGTTGCAAAAAAATCATCGATAATTTAGGTCACGTGACTCATGTATAACGTGGCCTTAATTGTAAGTTTACATTTTATTTTTTCATTTTTTTTTTTAAGAATAGTAAAATTATTTTGGAATCGGGAATGAGTGAAACTGAGCACGTTCCTGAGGTCTTCAATGTCTTTAGCGAAAACTTGACCGAGAGGCACGAGGAACAAACAGCCTTGAAAAAGTATGTCCGTTCGCCCCTACTAATATCGCACGGTATCAAACGGTCGTTCCACTTGGCGCGCCTGAACAAAAGACATTCGAATTTACAGAAAAAATACTGATTCACTGATGGATTTCGAACGATTCTTTTTTTCCACTCATGTGGCACATCTCACTTGTCTCATCACTTCTCTCTTTTTTATAAACATTTGCGGCTGTGCTGAATATTTTTAAAAATTATGTTTTTCAACATTTTTTTTAACCCGATGATTCAAAAGGATTTAAACATTTTAGGAATCCCACATTTCAATCAAGTTTAGAGACGATTGAAAAAAAAACAAATATGAATAATTCGAAAAAGAAAATACTCAAAATAGAAAATTCTTTAAATTACCGAGAATTCAAAATTTCCGAACAATTAAATTCCCGACAGTTTTTACTAACTACCGAATTTGAAAATTCCCCATAATAGATAATCATTCCCGAAATTAAATTGAAGACACTAAAATCACCAACTCAGGAAAATTCCCCAATCTAAACAATAAAAAAAAGTAAAAAAAAATTTCATAAATTAAAATTATTTTATTTATTATTTAACAATTTCTTAATAGTTTAGATTCGAAAATTTCATTGTGTCGGCAACTTTACAGTGTCAGGTATTTTATAACGTCGGCAATTTTATTTCAAGAATTTATAAAAATTCGGTAATATCACTGTCGGGAATTTTAATATTCAGGAATTTTAGAATTCCTTCATTTTTAATTGTCGGGCAATTTTCGAAATTGCGAGATTTTTGAGTCGTCCAAAAAATTTAAATTTACGACTGAAAAATCCCGAAAAATAAAATATTCGAAATACACCGTAAAATTCCCAAATCTAAACAATTAAAAGTCTTGAAATTTTTTTTTTTAATTTTATAATGCCGGCAATTTTATTCAAGGAATTATAATCTGTCATCGGGAATTTAAAAATTCTGTATTATTAAAACAGTGTTCAGTATTCTCTTAAAAGACATTTTAAATTAAAATAAATGCAATTTTTGAAATCCTCAAATTTCAAGAATATCCCAATGTCACAAGTTATCCGAATTTGAAAAACATCACCTTTTTTATTAACAAAGTTTCAAACAGTTTTGAATTTTTTTAATTTAAATTTTAAATATTTGTCAGTAGTTCTCCAAGTCAACATGAATTTAAATTTTAAATTCCAGAAAATTTCAAAGCGATCTACATTACAAAGTCCTCGAAAATAAAATCGAATTTTGAGGCCTTGAAAATTCAGTGCCTTCGAGAGATTAAAATTTGCTGTTCTTCAAATTCCCAGGATAAAAAAATATTAAGGCATTAAAAATTCGAATTTTCAAATGAATTACATCAAAATAAATGAAAAAATAATTTAAAGAATAGAAGACAATTTAAAAATACGGTGGCCTTTTTAATTAATTAAATAAATTCCCGGGCTTTTCCCGGGTCACAAAAATTGTTCATGGTCATTGAAATTAAAAAATTCAAACTCTAGCTGCAAATTTTTTTATTTGAAGTAATCAAAATTGAACTGCAAACTTGAGTCCTCAAAGTGAAATTTTCTAAAAAATTTACTTTTGTAATTAAAGCTTAAAAAATGTCTAACTAAATTTTTAAATGTTCAAAATTATATTATTTCAAGAAATTTTAAGTTAGAAACATGAAAAATTGAATGATTTTTTTTAAGTGAACACTTTAAATTAGGAGTAGTATTTTTTAGATCGTTTCAAATTCATTCAAATTAATGGTTCAATTGTTGTTTATACATCAAAATTCAACCCTTTTATTTACAAATTAAAAAAAAATGTATGGAACAATTAAAATTGTAACGTTTAAAGTTTAAATTTAGCTCGCAGAAATTTTAACGATTCAAGGTTTTCTATTTCAAACCATTTTGTTTCAAATTGTTTAATTTTGAATATTTTATTTATAATTGCTTATTTTGAATGAATAGGCAAATATTGATAAATATTTAAAAATTGTTCTTTTTTTGAAATTAAAAATTTCAAATTGAATGGGTTAAAATGGAATGTTTTAGACTGAAACAATATTTGAACAATACTTCAAACTGAATGAAAGCGTTCAAATATGAATCTATCAATCTGAAATTTTTTCAAAATTGAATATTTAATGATTTTTTAATGATTTCTGCCATTAAAGAATTTATTTTTTAAATTAGATATATCCTAGGACTAGGTCGTTGGAAATCCATTCAAAGTGATATAAAACAATAAAAAAATGTTGTAAATAAACAATTTTAATTTGTTTAAAATCGTTCTCATTATAAAAAATTAGAATATTTTCGCTTTACAAAAATACCATTATTAATAATTGAATGGCGATACTTGATACTTAAATATAACTAAATATTTCTTTCCCAGATTTGTCATTTCATTTAAAAATATATATATTTTACATTTAAATTTTTATTTAAATCTTCAATATTTTAGTATGAAATCCGTCAAATAAACATTTGTAAATTTTTCAATCGTAAAATTTAAAAATAAAATTTGAGACTACTTAACACACTTGATAAACGTGGAATATTAAATTTTTTAATTATTCAACTTAGTACATTTCGATTAAAAAGTGTTCACCTTTTAATAATTTTTACATTTTCAACATATTTCAAACTTTTTCAGCTTCAAGTTATATTTGTGTTACGATATCTTTTTTTTGTACTTTATTTATTTATAAATCATTTATTTAAGTGCTTTAACATCAAGCAAATTAATTTTATTATTTTCATTATTATCAATGAATACATTTAATTTAAAATTTTTAAAAGTTAACTTAAATATAATAAATAATAATGATATGAAATTTGTGATATTTCAAGTGATAAGATAATTTTTTTTTCTCCACTTTTGTAAAATTCGCTAAATTTTCTTTTTATAGAATATTAGAATAATTAATTAACTAAAAAAAATGTGCCAGATAATCTCGTACTTTACTGCAATATGGTTTTGGAAGTTAACCTTTTTTTTCACTTTTACAGAAATAATTCCTAATGATAACAGAAAATGTATTACATAATTTGATGAATTTTTCAACTACAATGTTTAAATTTAAAAGCATAATTAAATAATTACGCAACTACAATGTTTTTTGAAAAATTTATATTTTTTACCAAAGTGCGACTTTTGAAATTATTTTACCTTCACAGAAATAATTTTCAATTATAAAAGAAAAACTCAGTACATTTTAATTTCAGAAATAAACATTTTTAAAAATTTCAAAAACATAAAAAAAATTTAAAGGAAAATTTGTATACAAGAAATTAAAGAAATTTTTTTTTTATCAAACCTACGTCGTTAACAAAATTTGTAAAAAAAAATGTTTAAATGCAATGTTTCTTGACAATTTTGTATTCTTACTACTTTGTAAAATTTTCTTTATCAACTTTTCATCGATAAGGAAGAAAAATGTTTGTTGAAGAATATTTGAATAATTATTTAACTACAAGGTTTTTTTATAATTTCGTATTTTTACTACAGTGCGATTTTCAGGGGAATAAAATTTTACTTTCACAGATATAATTCCACATAACAGTAAATTAATTCATTATTTCTTAAAATTATTTCCCTCTTACAATTGTTTAAAAAAATAACAAAAAAAATAGAAGAATACAAATTTTTTCAATTAAATATACGTCACTAAAAAAGAATTTTAAAAGAGTTCTTCGACCGCAATGTTTTTTGACAACTTTTGAAATTTTTTTACAAAATTGTTTACAAAATTTTTTACTACATTGGATTTGTTTTTTCATCAAATTTACTTCGCTAACAAAATATTTTAAGAATAATGAAAGATTTATTAATAGTTATTAATAAAATTAAATAAAATTTAATTTTTAAATTAAATAATTGATATAATTTCACAACTGAAATATGAAACATTGTGTGCCGGAAAATTCTTCAATTCCATGGAATTGAAATATTATTTTTTGAAGCCAAACTCCTGAAATTGAAAGTCCTGAAAAGCAATCATAAAAAAGGACTCCTAATGATTCTCTGTGATATAAAAGAAAAAGTGGACTCAGCGTGAAATATAATTAGAAATAGGTTGTTATTCCCGGTCAATTTTCCCGGAAAATTCTTCAATTCCATGGAATTGAAATATTATTTTTTGAAGCCAAACTCCTGAAACTGAAAGTCTTGAAAAGCAATCATCAAAAAAGTGACTCCTAATGATTCTCTGTAACATAAAAGAAAAAGTGGGCTCAGCGTGAAATAGAATTAGAAATAGGTTTTTAATCCCGGTCAATTTTCCCGGAAAATTTTTCAATTACATGGAATTGAAATATTATTTGTTGAAGATCAACTCCTGAAACTGAAAGTCTTGAAAAGCAATAATAAAAAAGTGACACCTGATTCTCTGTAATATAAAAGAAAAAGTGGGCTCAGCGTGAAATAGAATTAGAGATAGGTTGTTAATCCCGGTCAATTATCCCGGAAAATTCTTCAATTCTATGAAATTGAAATATTTTTTGAAGATACTCCTGAAACTGAAAGTCTTGAAAAACAATAATACAAAAAGTGACTCCTAATGATTCTTTGTAATATAAAAGAAAAAGTTAGTGGGCTCAGCGTGAAATAGAATTAGAGATAGGTTGTTAAACTTGTTACGTGATGATTTGCAAAAATGTTTGAATCGTTTCTATTCTATCCAAATAAGAATGAATATGAGAAACCGAGGCCAGCCTTCCTCCAACATCCCAAAGAGCAATAATACATCCTAAGCTAGCCTAAACTAAAGGCCCCTTGGGCTATATTGGGGCTTAAAATCCTTCGCAGGTCATAAAGAGGCGGCCCCATATGCTAAGAATTCGACAACTGTCTGTCTCTTCGTCCTTCTGCTCGTGGAAATTTACAATTTGACCAGAACCCCGGAATTTCAGGCCCCAATGCTAATCCCAAACTAGGACACGGTCAACAAAACAAAATTTAAAAATTTATTCTACCAAGTTATGGGCACTAGTTTCTTCAAATTATTTGAGAAAAAAAAATTCCATGATATGTATTTTATGTAGTTTGAAATATACAACATTTTTCGGCATTTTACTGATAAGCTCTGACCTACTCCATTATAAACATTTCTTATCAAGATTCAAAAATATATCCAAGGACAAATTTACACCTGTAAAACATGTTCTCTCAATCCATAAATTTTAATATCTTACTTATACAAAAAATTAAAGTTTAAATATATAGATAATTTAAAAAAAGTTTGATAATACAGACTTCACAGCCCAAAATGCTCTCGATCGAGGGGAAATAGGGTAATTTTTTCAAGAAACCAGAGAAATTAGAGGGAATTAATTTTTGTGAATAAAATTAATGTAGATATATTGAATTCAATATGAAACGCTTTAAATTCCCAAGACTTCAGGTTGAAACATATTGGTCTTTCAACAAAATAGTTGAGTTTTCAACAAAAATTAATTTTTAATAAAACAATTGCATTTACAACCAAACAGTTTCATTTTCAAGGAAAACAGACGAAATTTTTAGAAGACAGTTAAATTTTGAACAAAAAAGTTTATTTTCAATCAAGAAAGATGAATTTTCAAATAAAAAGTGACGAACTTTTAACAAAACAGTGGAATTTATATTTAAAAAATTACTGTTACAAAATAGTTGAATTTTTCACAAAACAGTGGAATTTACATTTAAAAAATGACTGACAAAATAGTTGAATTTTTAACAAAACAGTGGAATTTAGATAAAAAATTATGACTTTCACAAAATAGTTGAATTTTCAATCAAGTGGTCGTTTTTTCAACAAGATTGTTGAGTTTTCAAGCCAAAAAGAAGAATCTTTTAGAAGAAAGTTGAATTTTTAACCCGAAAAAGTTGAATTCTCAACAAAAACGTTCATTTTCAAAAAAATAAATTAATTCTCAACCAAATAGTTGAATCCTCAACAAAGAAGACGAGTTTTCAACTAAATTGTTGAATTTGAAATCCAAAAAGACCAGTTTTCTACAAAATAGTTAAATTTTCAACCCAAAAATATGAATTTTCAACAAAAACTTATTTTCGACAAAATAGTTAGATTTTGAAATAAATACTTAAATTTGCAACAAAATAGTTGAATATTGTAGTTGACTTTTCAACTAAAAGACGAATTTTCAACCAAATAGTTGAATCCTCAACAAAAAAGATGAATTTTCAACAACGAAGATTGATTTTCTACAAAAAAAAAACGAGATTTCAACTAAGTTGTTAAATTTTTAAGCCGAAAAGACGAATTTTCTAAAAAAAAAAGTTGAATTTTCAACCCGGAAATATTAGTTTTCAATAAAAAACTTAATTTTCAATTAAATAGTTCAATTTTCAAATAAATACTTGATTTTTTAACCAAATAGTTGAATTTTCTACCGAAATAGTTAATTTTTCAACCAAAACACGAATTTCTAACCAAACAGTTAAATTTTCCAGCCAAAAAGACGAATTTTCAACCACGTAGTGAAATTTTAAAATAAATGCTTAAATTTTCAACCAAAATACGTATTTTTAACAAAATAATTGAATTTTCAACCAGACAGTTGAATTTTCCAGCCAAAAAGACGAATTTAAACCCAAAAATATGAATTTTTAATAAAAAAAACCTAATTTTAGACCAAATAGTTAAATTTAAAAACAAATACTTACATTTTCCACCAAATAGTTGATTTTTTAAACCAAAATACGAATTTTTAACCAAACACTTGAATTTTCAAAAGTCAAAAAGACGAATTTTCAACAACAAACGTAATTTTAAACCAAATAGTTAAATTAAAAAATAAATACTTGAATTTGCCGCCGAATAGTTGAATTTTCTACTAAAATAGTTGATTTTTCAACCAAAATACGAATTTTTTTACAAAATACGTGAATTTTCAACCAAAAAGTTGAATTTTCCCAGCCAAAAAGACAGATTTTCAACCCAAAATATGAATTTTCAACAAAAACTCTTAATTTTAGTCCAAATATTCAAGTTTTAAAATAAATACTTAAATTTTCCACCAAAAAGTTGAATTATTAACAAAAAAGACGAATTTTCAACAAAATAGTTGAATTTTCGAGCAAAAAGATGACTTTTCATCAAAACAGTTTAATTTTCAACAAATTAATTAAATTATTAACCAACTAGTAGAATTTTATTCAAAAGATATGAATTCTAAACCAAAAATATAATAGTAGATTTTTCAAGAAAAAGAATTAACTTTTAATAAAAAAAGTTGACTTTTCGACTAAAAAAGATGACTTTTCCACAAAAAAGTGGAATTTTCAACAAAAGAATTAAATTATCAACAAAATGGTAGAATTTTAATCAATGCGATATGAATTCTGAACGATAAATATAATAGTAAACTTTTCAAACAAGAAGAATGCACTTTTAACCAAAAAAGATGAATTTTTTTGCCAAAATAATTCAATTTTCAACCCAAAGACGATTTTTCAACAAAAAATTTGAAATTCCGACAAAGAAAATATGACTTTTCAACAACAAAAAAGTTGAATTTTCAACTAAATAGTAGAATTTAAATCAATGGATATGAATTCTGAATTAAAATTTAATAGTAAACTTTTTCAAGGAAAATAATAAACTTTTAAACAAAAAAGATGAATTTTTTACCAAAATAATTGAATTTTCAACCCAAAAGACGATTT
Source organism: Andricus curvator (assembly GCA_932195095.1). Taxonomy (NCBI): domain Eukaryota; kingdom Metazoa; phylum Arthropoda; class Insecta; order Hymenoptera; family Cynipidae; genus Andricus; species Andricus curvator. The sequence goes on from CAKNYM010051051.1 coordinate 112,596, forward strand.
AAAAAAAAAAAGTACAAATTTCGACGAAAAAAGATGACTTTTCAATCAATGGATAATGGATATAAATTCTGAACTAACATTTAATAGTAAACTTTAAAAAAAAAATAATGAACTTTAAAACAAAAAAGATTAAATTTGTACAAAAATAATTGTATTTTCAACCCAAAAAGACGATTTTTCCACCAAAAAAGTTGAAATTCCTACGGAAAAAGGTGAATTTTCAACCAAATAGTAGAATTTTATTCAAACGAGATGAATTCTGAACCAAAAATATAATAGTAGATTTTTCAAACAAAAAGCATGAACTTTTAACCAAAAAAGATGAAATTTTTACCAAAATAATTTAATTTTTCACCAAAAAAGATGACTGTTCAACAAAGTAGTTAAATTTTCAACAACAGAATTAATTTATAAACCAAATAGTAGAGTTTTCAAAAAAAAGAATGAACTTTTAACCAAAAATAGTTGAATTTTCTTATTGGTTTCTATTAATTCAGTTACCATTTAAGCAAAAAAATTGAGAAAAAGGGGAAAAGAAGAAAAAGAGTGTTCTTTTTAATTAAGATTGAAAAGAATTCCATTTGATCATGAATAATTTTTGCAAAATAAGCACGAAAAATATTCATAATTAAAAAATAAAATTCCAAAACAACCTCACTTTTTGGCTCATTAGAGACAAGAATAACATAATGAAAAAAGAGGGAGTAAAAATTTTTAAATAGATACTAAACTCATGATTCTTTCCAATCTGCAGGGTTTGCTTACGAATAATTTAAGATTTCTTTAAATTGAATTTACATATTTTTACCTCAATTTTCTTGTAAGAAATCTTTCTTTTTATCTAATTTTTTGTCAAAAGATTGTTTTGAATTTTAGCAATTTTTATAAACGTATTTAAATATTTTGTGTTTTCTTTTTCTATTTGAAAATTTAATAATATAAATGGATTGGTCTCAGAATCACCCACAAAAAAAGAGTGTGTTACTAACGAAACAATGAATAATTATTTAAACTTTCATGCGAAAACTCAGGGTGGCGATTCGGCGGACGATTTCAAATTCCCGGTCATTTCCCGGTTTTCCCCGGTCAAGTTTTTCAATTTTCCCGGTCAACTCAAAGTCACATATTTATATTTGCCGCAAAACGCAAACATTTATTTTAATTCATGAAGCTCGTTCTAAACATCTTTTAACACAACAGAGCAAAACGTTGCAAAATAAATGAATTTTGAAAAAAATACTTAAATTTTCCACCAAAAAATATCAATTTTTCACAAAAAATGGAATAGTTAAACTTTCAGTTGAAAAAATTAATTTTCAACAAAAAAAAACGGATTTTCAACAAAATAGTTCCATTTTCAACCAAAGTGATGAATTTTCAAATAAAATTATGAATCTTTACCTGGAATAGTTAAAATTGAAACAAAAAAGATAAATTTTCAACTAAAATGATGAATATTTAACTGGAACACTTGAATTTTCAACCAAAAAGACGAATTTTTAAAGAAGATTACATTTTAAATAAAAAGATTAATTTTCTACCCAAAAATACCATTTTTCAACCAAATACATTAATCTTTAAAGAAAGGTTTGAAGTTTCAATAAAAGAAGACACATTTTCAACCAAATAGTTAACTTTTGAACGGAAAAAATAATAATTTTCAATCAAAAATGGAATAGTAACATTTTTAGTTTAAAAAATTATTTTGAAACCAAACATAAGAGTTTTCAATCAGAACAATGAATCTTTAACTGAAATAGTTAAATTTTCAAACCAACAAATTAATTAATTACCAAAACTTTAATAATTAAATTTCAAGTTAAAAAAATTAATGTTTAACCAAACAGATGAATTTTCAACAACGACTATGGAATTTTCGATTGGAATAAGTTACATTTTCAGTTAAAAAAATTACTTTCAACAAAAAAAAACTAACTTTTAACAACAACAAAAACTAAATTTCAAAATAATAGTTACATTTTCAAACAAAGTGATGAATTTTCAAATAAAATTGTAAATATTTAACTGCAATAGTTGAATTTCAAACCAGAAAGATAAATTTCTAACTGAAATGATGAATCTTCAACTAGAATAATTGAATTTTTGATCAAAAAGACTAATTTTCAACCAAGAAGATTAATTGCTACCAAAAAAGTGGAATTTTCAACTAACAAAGATCATTTTTCAACCAAAAATTGAATAATCAAATTTTTAGTCAAAAATGAATGTTCAACCAAAGACATGAATTTTGAACGAAAATTATGAAATATTCAACTGAATTAATAGATACATTTTCAGTTGAAAAAAAATAATTTTCAACCAAAAAACATCCAAAGAAAGAACAAATTTTCAATCAAACAGCTCATTTTTCAACCACAGAAATGAATTTTTAATTAAAACGATGGATCTTGAACTAAAAAAAAAAAAAATAATTTTTAACAAAAGAGTTTAACTTTCAACCAATTAATTTTATTTCCAGCCTAAAAGATGAATTTTCAACTAAAATGATAAATATTTGACTGGAATACTTGAATTTTTAAACTGAACAGAAGAATTTTTAAACAAGAAGATTAACTTTCAATGAAAAATAAGATAATTTTCTACCAAAAAATTTTCAATTAAAAAAGATAAATTTTTATCCAAATTGTGGAATTCCGAACTTGAAAATAATAATTTTCAACTCACAATTTAACAGATAAATTTTCATTTAAAGAAATTAATTTTCAACCAAACTGATGAATTGTCAACTAAAATTATGAATCTTCAACTGGAATAGTTGAATTTTATGCCGAATAGATGAATTGTCAACCATAAAGATTAATTGTCTACAAAAAAAGATGAATTTTCCACAAAGTACATACATTTTCAAACAAATAGTTTAATTTTTGAATGCAAAATATCAATTTTCAACCAAATAGTTGAATTTTCATAAAAAAAAAAAAAATAATAAAAATTGATTTTCAAGAAAGTAGTTACATTTTCAACCAGAGATGAATTTTAAATTAAAATGATGAATCTTCAACCAAACAAATTAATTTTTAACAAAAGTTTAACTTTTAACCCAGTAGTTGAATTTTTAACTGAAAAACGATGAATTCGCAACGAAAAATGTAAAAAAAAAATTTCTATTATAATTCAGAAATATTTCTTCTTTGAAATACTACTTCTACTCTAAAAACTGCTTGAAGTACTTTTATTACCTAAAATTTAGAAGAGGGAACTTTCAAATTGTGACGAATTCTGACTTGGAAGAGGGATTTTTGAAAATTCCTTTCTTCTAAATCCGAATTATAATTCCTTTAAAAAATGCCCATTCCATGTAAAAAATTCCCTGTTCCAAGTGAAATTATATTTCTTGAATTTTTCTATATTCAGAAGTAAATTCCCGGTTTTTAAATTAAATTCCCGGTCATTTCCCGGTCAATAAAATTCCAGGTCATTTCCCGATCTTTCCCGGTTTCCTGAAATTACTGAGGCCTCAAAGACATTATTTTTAGATTCCAGGCGAAAATCGTGAGGTAAAATCACGAGCTGTTGCATTTTCTTGAGCCAGCCAGCCCTGGCAGAAAATCGACTCTCGAAATTAACGCCACTATTAAATAACCAGGCAATAACAATATCAGAACAATAATCGGCAGGATTTCCCTTTCACTTGGTACTTTCGAAAGTCGATGGAGGCCTGTCGAAACATCGGTCCCGACAGGGCCGCAAAGACACATTTTTCAGACCGGATAAAAATGATAAGGGGAAAAAAATAAAAAAAAAATAAAAATTTGGAGGGGGAGCGAGAGATGCAGATGGAAAAATGCAGCAACATTCCAAATACAACAGATGCCTGTGACTGATGAAAGTTTTTGTAAATACTCGAGAGAGCAACCTTAGGCGCGGAACAGGCATGCCCGAGCAAAGCGGGTTTCTTTGTGATCTCGAAAACCGGTTTTCATTCGGGCTCTGGCTTATGAAGTGAATCGAATCTGAACTCGGTTTCTGCCTGTATTCTCAGGTCGGATATACATCAATCTACCGAATTTCAATGTCAGATTACCGAAATCTAATTAATCATTGATCCTTCAATTTTTAGGTATCACTCATTTTTTTGCATTTTCATTTTTTTTTAATTTTTCAAAATTACTAGTAACTGAGGAATTTTCTTTGTTATAGGCACTAATTTTTATTTATTTACATTTTATACTTTTTGTATTATTAAATTAAATTCGAATTATATTTGTGTAATAGAAAAATTCAGAAATTTCAAATCACCGAAATTATTAAATTCCCGAAATGAGTAAAAATTAGTAGGAAAAAAATTCCAGGTCATTTCCGGGTTGGCAAAAATTTTCATTTGAATCAATCAAACCTGAAATGCAAATTAAAAAACTGAAAGAGGAAATCTTTTGAATTTTAAACTTTCGAACTAAAATTAAGGTTTAACTAATTTTGAATTCAAATTATCAATAATTTACACATATAAAATAGAAGCTTTTAACATTTTTCAATTAAGCAATTTAAAATTAAATGACATAAAACTGCAAAATTTGAAACTTATATAAATTTATTTAACAGTTCAAAAATTTGTGGTTAAAAAATATAAATCCACTCTAAAATTTCTAATGCTCTGAATTTAAGAATCAATTAAAAAATTAGCGTTCAAAAATATATCATTTTAAGTAATGTTACGTCAGAAAAATTAAAAATTAAACGATTAAAATTTTTTTAACTGAAACCCTTTTAAATTAAAAGTTCAATCATTTTAATCTTTAATGTAAAGTCGTTTGAAAAATAAATTAATTTTTAACCAAATAGTTAAATTTTTTACTGAAAAGATCCTTTTTCAAAAAAATAGTTGCATTTTCACCTTAAAAAAGCTACATTTTTAACTAAAAATACAATAGTTAAATTATCCGTTAAAAAATTTAATTTTTAACGAAAACAAAATTTTAGCATACAAATTTTTTACAACAATTTTCCACTAAAATGATGGAATATTCAATTTTATTAGTTGAATTTTTAGTAAAAAAAATATTCAATCAAAACAAGATTTTTTAGCAAAATAAATTTACAACTGGAATAGTTTAATTTTCAGTTAAAAAAATGGATTAAGAACATAAAAAAACACGAATTTTTAACAAAATAGTTACATTTTCAACCAAAAATTGAGTAGTTACATTTATAGTTCAAAAAATCATCTTCAACAAAAAAAATTAAATTTTAACCTAAAATGATGGAATATTCAACTGGATTAGTTCAATTTTCAGTTGAAAAAAATAATTTTTAGCAAAAAATAAAAGATTTTTCAACAAAATAGTTAAATTTTCAACTGGAATAGTAAAATTTTCGGTTAAAAAATTAATTTGTAACAAAAGAAAAAAAGAATTTTCTACAAAGTTGTTACATTTTCAACAAAAAATTGAATAGTTACATTTATAGTTAAAAAAATTATCTTCAACCAAGGAGATGAATTTAAAACTAAAATTATGGAATATTCAGCTGGATTAGTTCCATTTTCAGTTAAAAAAATTAATTTTTAGCAAAAAAAAAAAAGATTCTTCAGGAAAATAGTTGAATTTTCAACTCGAAAAATCCTTTTTCAAACAAACAGTTGCATTTTTACCCAAAAAGGATAATTTTTTAACTAAAAATACAATAGTTAAATTATCCGCTAAAAAAATTAATTTTCAACTAAAAAAAAACTGATTTTAACACACACATTTTTTTACTATAATTTTCAACTGGAATGGTTGAATTTTCAACTAGAATGATGGAATATTCAATTTTATTAGTTAAATTTTTAGCAACAAAGATAAATAAATATACAACAAAAAAAAAAGATTTTTTAACCAAATAAATTTTCAATTGGAATAGTTAAATTTTTAGTTAGGAAAATTGATTTATAACATAAAAAACATAATTGAATAGTTACATTTATAGTTCCAAAATATAATAATGAAAAATGAAATAATTTTCAGTTAAAAAAATTAATTTTTATAAAAAAAAAGAATTAAAAAAAAACATGGATTCTCAACAAATTAAAAAAATTAGCTTCAACCAAAGATATGCATTTTCGAACAAAAAAAACGATTTTTCAACAGCAATAGTTCAATTTTCAACAAAAAACCCATTTTTTAATTTTAATTTTATTTAAAAAAAAATAAATTTTCAACGGAAAAAAGAAGTTTCTACAAAATAGATACATTTTCAACCAAAGAAATGAATTTTCTAAAAAAAAAGTGGGAATAAAATACATAGATTCTCAACAAAAAAAGATAAATTTTCAACCAAAAATTAAATAGTTAAATTTTTAATTTGAAAAATTATCTTCAACTGGATTAGCTAAATTTTCAGTTAAGAATAATAATTTTCAATTTAAAAAACAACGATTTTTTTAACAGCAAGTTAAATTTTCAGTTTAAAAAAAATTAGTTTTTAACAGAAAAAAAAAATTTCTGCAAAATAGTAACATTTTCTACCAAAGAGATGAATTTTCTACAAAAAAAAAAAGAATTTTCAATAAAATACATGGACTCTCAACTAAAACAGATCAGTTGTCAACCAAAAATTAAATATTTAAATTTTCAGTAAAAAAATTAGTTTTCAAGAAGAAAATGTTCTACAAAATAGTTACATTTTCAACCAAAGAGATGAATTCTCAACTAAAATGATGAATCTTCAACCACAAAAATGAATTTTTGACAAGAGCTTAACTTTCAACCAAATAGTTGAATTTTCAACCAAAAAGAATTTAATTTGAACTAAAAAAAAACAGTTGAATTCAACCAAAAAGGACGAGTTTTCAACTAAGAAAGTTTAATCAGCCCAGAGCAAAAAAATGCAACCAAGAAGATTAATTTTCTACCAAAAAATAAGGAATTTTAAACCAAATAGTTGAATCTTCAGTTTAAAAAATTAATATCCAGACAAAACAAAAAAAGTTTCAACAAAATAATTAAGTCCAATAATATAAAACTGTTATTTAATTTTATATTACAATTTTTAAAATAAGCACAATTTCGAAAGAATTCTCCGACAATTCCCGGTTTTTTCAGATTTTCCAGGTGATTTAGAACCCCACAATATTTGTGTTCAGCTTAAAAAATGATAAAATGAAAATTCACTCAACCTAAATCTTCAGAATCTTTAAACCTATTTTTTTAACAAGATGCTTAAAATGTCAACAAGATAAAATGTAATCTACATGGGATAGATCAAAGAAAATATTCTCCTAGAAAAAGAAGTTGCTAATATTTTCCAGGAACAATAATAAAAAGATGTCTCTGGTTGTTTCCCTCAAGAATTTCACTTGAGAAAAAGAAATATTTAACGATTGTCACTTCCTTGGCACGGATATTTAGAATTCAGTTGAAAAACTAATATAGCCCTTCTCGGAAAATGGAAACGCGATTCTCACGCTTCTCGTACTACAATTATAATAATTTAGTACTCAGCATTACCTAATGTCTTAAGTCATGTGTGCATCCAGATGTCTTTTTGTTTCACCACGTACGTGTACGGTATCACTTTTCACAAAAGATGTCTTCACCACTTGATATAAATATTTCATTTACAATGTGTATTCATTCAAACAAGAAAAATAAGATCAAAAATCAACAGCTCGGCGAAAAAATATTCTCCAAACTGAAAATTTGAAACTCACTCGGAAGAAACAAATATTCCACTCAAGAACTGAGATCGACTGACTAATTTGTCAAGTTCGAAACGTGCAATTAGGATTACAAGACGGAAATTTCAAGGTAGTGTGGGTGGGTGTAGTTCAGGATAAGATACGAGACTAAACTCTCAAATGGGGGAAAAACTGCAGGGGTTCGAAAATCGAAGTTCTGAAGCTGTGGGTCCAGGGGTACTAAGAACCAGGTAAGGTGGCAACTGGCAATACCTTAGAAATACCAGAGTCCAGAGTCCCAAACGACCCAAACCCCATGGACTCGAAAACCCTTATAATGCAGGTGCCTTCCTTTCAAAGCATAAAACCCGAGGAATCTCACAACAATAAACCAGAGAGGGATCTCTTGCACTTGATCAATTCGACCATTTAGAATCTCCACGGAACAAAAACTGCTATTCTTTGGCGCCTCCTCACTTCATTTTCTTGTCTCTATTTCTCTATTCAATTGCAGCCCTCGGACTCTTTTGAGAAATTCAAAATAGTGTCAATAGCAGCATAAATTTTGATCAATAATACCTAAATAGTACCAAAATAGTGTCAAAGTACCCGAAATGCTCAAGTCCGTTGATATCTCTTTGGTTGGAAATTTAACTATTTTGCTCAAAATTATTTTTCTTTATGGTTAAGAATCAATTTTTTTATTAAGAATGTAACTATTCCATTATTGGTTAAAAATTTATCTTTTCTGGTTGAAAATTCGTCTATTTTGGTAGAAAATTAATCTTCTTGGTTCAAAATCAGGGTGGCTACTCGGCGGACGATTTCAAATTCCCGGTTTTCCCCGGTCAAGTTTTTCAATTTTCCCGGTCAACTCAAAGTAACATATTTATAATTGCCGCAAAACGCAAACATTTATTTTAATTCATGACGTTCGTTCTAAACATCTTTTAACACAGCAGAGCAAAACGTTGCAAAATAAATGAATTTTGACAAAAATACTTAAATTTTCCACCAAAAAATATCAATTTTTTACAAAAAAATGGAATAGTTAAACTTTCAGTTGAAAAAATTAATTTTCAACAAAAAAACGGATTTTCAATAAAATAGTTGAATTTTCAACCAAAGTGATGAATTTTCAAATCAAATTATGAATCTTTATCTGGAATAGTTAAATTTTAAACCAAAAAGATAAATTTTCAACTAAAATGATGAATATTTAACTGGAACACTCGAATTTTCAACCAAAAAGACGAATTTTTAAAGAAGATTACATTTTAAATAAAAAGATTAATTTTCTACCCAAAAATACAATTTTTCAACCAAATACATTAACTTTTAAAGAAAGGTTTGAAGTTTTAATAAAAGAAGACAAATTTTCAACCAAATAGTTAAATTTTGAACTGAAAAAATAATAATTTTCAATCGAAAATGGAATAGTAACATTTTTAGTTTAAAACATTATTTGTAAACCAAACATAAGAGTTTTCAACTAAAACAATGAATATTTAACTGAAATAGTTCAATTTTCAAACCAAAAAATTAATGTTTACTAAAAAAAGATAAATTGTCAACCAAAACTTTAATAATTAAATTTCAAGTTAAAAAAAAAATTAATGTTTAACCAAACAGATGAATTTTCAACAACAGCTATGGAATTTTCAATTGGAATAAGTTAAATTTTCAGTTAAAAAAATTAGTTTCAACAAAAAAAAAACTAACTTTTAACAACAACAAAAACTAACTTTCAAAATAATAGTTACATTTTCAAACAAAGTGATGAATTTTCAAATAAAATTGTAAATATTTAACTGCAATAGTTGAATTTCAAACCAGAAAGATGAATTTTTAACTGAAATGATGAATGATTAACTAGAATAATTGAATTTTTGACCAAAAAGATTAATTTTCAACCAAGAAGATTAATTTCTACCAAAAAAGACGAATTTTCAACTAACAAAGATAATTTTTCAACCAAAAATTGCATAATCAAATTTTTAGTAAAAAATTAATGTTCAACCAAAGACATGAATTTTGAACTAAAATTATGAAATATTCAACTGAATTAATAGTTACATTTTCAGTTGAAAAAAAAAAATTTCAACCCAAAAACATCCAAAGAAAAAACAAATTTTCAATCAAACAGCTCATTTTTCAACCAAAGAAATGAATTTTTAATTAAAACGATGGATTTTAAACTAAAAAAAAAAATTAATTTTTAACAAAAGAGCTTAACTTTCAACCAAATAATTTTATTTCAAACCTAAAAGATAAATTTTCAACTGAAATAATAAATATTTGACTGGAATACTTGAATTTTTAACCGAAAAAAAGAATTTTTAAACAAGAAGATTAACTTTCAAAGAAAAATAAGATAATTTTTTACCAACAGAAAAATCGATTTTTTAACAAAATACATGAATTTTCATCGGAGTAGTTAAATTTTCAATTAAAAAGACAAATTTTTATCCAAATTGTGGAATTCCAAACTTGAAAATTTTAATTTTCAACTAAGAATGGAATAGTTAAATTTTCGTTTAAAGAAATTAATTTTCAACCAAACTGGTGAATTTTCAAATAAAATGATGAATCTTCAACTGAAATGATGAATCTTTAACTGGAATAGTTTAATTTTATGCCAAAAAGATGAATTGTCAACCATAAAGTTTAATTGTCTACAAAAATAGATGAATTTTCCACAAAGTACATACATTTTCAAACAAATAGTTTAATTATTAAATGAAAAATATCCATTTTCAACCAAATAGTTGAATTTTCATCACAAAAAGATAAATTAATTTTTAATAAAAGTTTAACTTTCCACCCAGTAGTTGAATTTCTAACTAAAAAACGATGAATTCGCAATGAACAATGTAAAAAAAATTTCTATTATAATTCAGAAATATTTCTTCTTTGAAATTCTACATTCCTGGAAAACTCTTCAATCTTTTTAAATCCCTTGAAATCTTATCATTCTTTTACAAATCCTATGGATCTTGCTGGAGAAAAATATTTAATAATTCTAAAGTTTCAAGATAATAGAATTTTCATTTTATTATTTTTTAAACTCAAATAAGCCCACACATATTGCAGGGTGTCTTACTTACTCACTTGGGAAATCTGGAAAACCTGGAACAGTCAGGGAATTTTTCAAAAGTATGCTTAAAATTTACTTCAAATTGTAATATAAAAATAAATAAAATTTTTTTGTTGTTGAAAAAGTAGCTTTATATTACGGGATTTAACTATTTTGCTGGAAATTAGTCTTTTTTTGTTGGAAATTTATTTTTAAACTGAAAATTCAAGTATTTGGTGGAAAATTCAAAAGCTTGGTTTCATTTTTTTCTCTTGGCTTAAAAATCTTTCTTATTTGAAAATTCGTCTTTTTTGGTTGATTTCAACTGTCTGATCAAAAACTGTTTAATATCCATAATTTTAGTTGCAAATATAACTATTCAATTTTTCGTTTAGAATATTCGTGTATTTTGTTGAAAATTCTACTTTTTTGGTAGAAAATTAATTTTTTTTGTCGAAATTAATCTGTTTCGTTGGTTTCGTTTTGTCGAAAATTTATTTTTTTTGGTTGAAGATTCATCATTTTAATTGAAAATTCACTTCTTGATTGAAATTGTAACTATTTTGTAGAATTTTCTTTCTTATTAGGTTGAAAATTAATTTTTTCAAACGAAAATTTAACTATTTAATTCTTGGTTGACAATTTACGTATTTTGTTGAAAACTATTTTTTTTTAAAGAAAATTAATCTATTTGGTTGAAAATTCAACTACTTGGTTAAAGGTAAAAATCTTCAGTCTAAAATTTATTTTTGTGGTTGAAGATTCATCATTTTAATTGAAAATTCACTTCTCTGACTGAAATTGTAACTATTTTGTAGATTTTTTTTCTTTTTGGGTTGAAAATTAATTTTTTATAATGAAAATTTAACTATTTAATTCTTAGTTGACAATTTATCTTTTTCAGTTGACAATTCATGTATTTTGTAGAAAATTCTTCTTTTTTTAATTGAAAACTAATATTTTTGGTTGAAAATTGAACTACTTGGTCAAAAGCAAAAACTCTTGTCAAAAATTTATTTTCGTGATTGAAGATTCATAATTTTGATTAAAAATGTATCTCTTTGGTTGAAAATCTAACTATTTTGTAGAAAATTCTTTTTTTTTGGTTCAAAATTAATTCTTTAAACTGAAAATTTAACTATAGCTGTTAAAAAAATCGTCCTTTTTATTGAAAATGAATATTCTTAACTGAAAATTTAGCTAATACATTTGAAGATAAGTTTTAAAAATAAAAATTTAACTATTCAATTTTTAGTTGAAAATGTACCTTTTTTTTTAAATTCTTTTCTTTTTTTTGCTTAAAAATTAATTTTTGAATCTAAAAATTGAACTATTTTGCTAAAACATCGTTTTTTTCGGTTAAAAATTAATTTTTTTAAACTGAAAATTTAACTATTTAATTTTTGGCTGACAATTCATCTTTTTTAGTTGATAATCTATGTATTTTATTCGAAATTTTTCTTTTTTGGTAGAAAATTCATCTCCTTGGTTGAAAATGTAACTATTTTGTAGAAAATTATTCTTTTTGAAGTTGAAACTTCATTTTTTAAATTGAAAATTTAACTACTGCTATTAAAAAATGAGTTTTTTGTTGAAAATTGATTTTTTCAACTGAAAATTGAACTGTTGCTGTTGAAAAATCGTTTTTTTTCTATTTGAAAATTCATATCTTTGGTTGAAACTAATTTTTTTAATTGAAATTTGAAATATTCCAGTTGAAAATTGAACTATTTTGCTGAAACTTCATTTTTTTTTTATTTGTTGAAAATTAAGTCTTTGTAACTAAAAATTAACTAATCCAGTTGAACATTTCATTATTTTACTTGAAAATTCATGTATTTTGTTGCAAATCAGCATTTTTTGGTAGAAAATTAATTTTTTAAATTAATAATTTAACTATTTTATTTTTAGTTGAGAATTCAATTATTTGGTCGAAAAAATGATATTTTTTACTAGAAAATTTAACAATTTAAAATAAAATAACTTCTATTTTAAAAAGGTTTTAGTAAGAAAACATTTATTCGTTCAATTTTTAATGTTTTTAACTTAAAACTGCTGGAAAACTCTCCCAATTTTTGTAAATTCCTTGGAATTTTATGGAAACTTAATTTCTTTTGAAATCCTATGAATCCCTCAAATATTGTAAAATTTCTTGCAATTTTCTAGTCCTACGAAATTTTTTTAAATCTCACCATGAAATTCCTCGGAATCTTTTAAAATACACTATACTCTTTAAGGATATTCTCTACGTAATCCAACTTCAAAATTGAGCTATTTTTAAAATGATTGATAAAATCGACGAATAAAGAACCAATGTTCACTGTTACGAATTTTGAAGGAAAAATCTAATCGTGCTCTCAAAAAAAAAGAATTGTTTGATATAAATTGTTTATTTAACAAAATCTAAAATTCTTTATTTTGAAAATAAACAATTAAAAATGAATACGTAAAATGGAAAATTTTTGAATAATTGAAAAAGAGCGCTTGAACTAAACATTCAAAAATTTTTCAATCGAACTTACTTTAAATTGCACTATATCAGGTGATATGAAATTTGTGATATTTCAAGTTCAAATTCACTATCATTTCCCGATTTCCCGGACCAGCAGCCACTCTGTTTATTCCATAATTTTTTAATTCAAAATTTTTTCAATATAAATTATTTCAAACGGCTCTTGATCCAAAATTGTTTAATTTTTCAATTTAAAATTGTTTAATTTTCAAACCCTTATAACATTTTCGAATACTAAAATTTTAAGGGCGCTGAAAAAGTGAAAAATTATATAATGCTTCATTCGTTCGACGAAGCATAAAATGATTTCCTTCTTCTCTAAAAAGTTCTACGCACCCGTGAGTGACAACAATGGATTCTCTACCCTGTGACTCCATGGAAATTTTTCCCGACTATACAAAGTTCTACCGAACCTGTGATCTCGAATCTTGAGAACAGGTTACGTCCTTGTAAAAAAACTTACACCTGCCATGTTCCATTTCACACAATTTAAATTACAGCCCCTCGAATAAAAAGTTCTTTGTAAGTTTTACAAAACCAATTTTTCATTTTTCTTGACCATTAATATTAAAAAAGCACCATTTTAATCTTGTAACATTTTCAACATAGAAAAAAAAATTCAGATTAAAATTTAAAATAAATTTTTTTAAATTTATTTCAACCAAAAAAGATGAATTTGTAATACAAAAGGACCAATTTTCATTATTTTAAACAAAATAATTCAATTTTCAACAAAATAGTTTTCTTTTTAATCAACAGTTTGGTTAAAAATTAAACTATTTTGTTGACAATTAAATTATTTAATTTGTTAAATTGTTAAATTATAATAAATGTTAAAATGAAACTTTATTGAAAAACAGATGCATTTTTAACCAAATAATTAAATTTTTTAGAAGACAGTTACATTTTCAGAAAAAAAGATGAATTTTTAATCCAAAAGGATGAATTTTCTGTCCAAATTAAATTATCAACCAAATAGTTGAATTTTCAAGCTGAAAAATCGAATGTTTTAGAAAACAGTTGAAAACTTTTCAGAAAAATTTTAAACCAAAAAATATGAATTTTCAAGCCAAAAAAAGATTAATTTTCAACCAAAAAAGAAGAATTTTCAACAAAATAGTCAAATTTTCAACCAGAGATCAATTTTCAAATAAAAGGATGAATTTTTCAACGAAAAATTAATTTTTACCCAAATAGTTGATTTTTTAGTCAACAAAGAAAAAACAAGCCACAATACATAATTTCTGTAAAACAGATAAATTCTCAACAAAAAAAGTTAATTTTTCCCCAAACATTAAGATTTTTCATCAAAAAAGAGATTGAAGTTACATTTTCAGTTAAAAAAAAATTAATTTTAAACAAAAGTAAAAAAAAAGTTCAAGAAAACAGATGAATCTTCAAATAAATGCTGGAATTTTCAATACAAAATATTGCATTTTCCAAAAAATAGCCAATATTTCAACAAAAGAGTGAAATTTTCAACCAGAGATCAATTTTCAAATAAAATGACGAATTTCCGACAAAAAAATTACTTTTTAACAAAATAGTTGATTTTTCAGTCAAGAAATAAAAAAAATTAACCAAATTGTTGAACTTTCAAGCCATAAGACAAATTTTCTGTAAACCAGTTAAATTTTTCTCAAAAAAGTTAATTTTCCACCAAACAGTTGGATTTTTCATCAAAAAAGAGGAAATTTTAAACCAAGAAGATTATTTTTCTACAAAAAGGGACGAATTTTGAACTAAAAAAATTAATTTTCAACGAAAAATTGAAGTTACATTTTCAGCTAAAAAAATGAGTTTAAACAAAAGAAAAAAAATTTCAAGAAAACGGATGAATCTTCAAATAACTGCTAGAATTTTTAATAAAAAAATTACATTTTCCACCAAATAGCCAAATTTTTAACAAAATAGTGAAATTTTAAACCAGAGATCAATTTTCAAAGAAAGAAGAATTTTCTGTAAAATTGTTGAATTTTCAACTAAAAAATGTGAATTTTCAACAAAAAATTTAATTTTCAGCCAAACAGTTGGATATTTCACAAAAATAGAGAAAATTTTAAACCAAGAAGATTAGTTTTCTATTCAAAACGACGAATTATTTTTAAAAAATCAGTATTTTGCAACAAAATAGTTGAATTTTCAACTAAAAAAGATCAAGTTTCAACAAAAAATGAAAGACTTAAATTTTCATTTAAAAAAATTTAATTTTTTAACCAGAAAAAGCGAATTTTCAACAAAATAGTGAAATTTTCAGCCAAAGACCAATTTTCAAATAAAAATGATGAATTTCAAAACAAAAAAAATAATTGTCAACAAAATAGTTGACTTTTCGGTCAAGAAATAAAAAATCACCTAAATTGTTGATCTTTCAAGCCAAAAGAAGAATTTTCTGTAGAACTGTTGGATTATCAACAAAAATAGATAAAATTTTAAAGCAAGAAGATTAGTTTTCTATTCAAAAAGACGAATTTTTTAACAAATACATGAGTTTTCAACTAAATAGTTGAATTTTCAACTAAAAAAGATCAAGTTTCAACAAAAAATGAGATAGTTAAAATTTCAGTTGAAAAACATTTAATTTTTTATCCAAAAAATGCGGATTTTGAACAAAATATTTAACTTTTCAAAAACAAATAGATGAATTTTCAACAATAAAAAAATGAACTTTTAACAAAGTTCTACTTTCAACCAGGTATTTGAATTTTCTACCAATAGAGATGAATTTTCAACCCAAAAAAAAAAATTCTACAAAACAGTTCAAATTAAAAAAAATCCTAATTTTCAAACCAATTGCTGAATTTTCTACCAAAATAGTTGGACTTTTAATCCAAACAGATGGATGTTCAACCAAGACGATTAATTTCCAACCAAACTGTTGCATTTTTATAAAAAAAAAAAGAAGATAAAATTTCTGTTAAAACAGATGAATTTTCAAACCAAAGATACGAATTTTTGCAAAAAAAGTTGAATTTAAAACCAAGAAAGATTTGAGTTGAAGTTAAAATGCCAAAAATATACATTTTCATCAAAAAGTTAGTTTTCTACCAAAATATTTGAATTTTGAACCAAAAAGTAGGACTTTTTAAGAAAAATGTTGAATTATCAACCAAATAATAAAATTTGTAATTAAAAATATAATCGTCAGG
This sequence comes from Andricus curvator, assembly GCA_932195095.1. NCBI lineage: Eukaryota > Metazoa > Arthropoda > Insecta > Hymenoptera > Cynipidae > Andricus > Andricus curvator. The sequence goes on from CAKNYM010051051.1 coordinate 128,951, forward strand.
AGGAAGCAATTGAAGAAAAAGAAATAGAAATACAAGGCAAATAAATTACTGACAAGATTATTATATCAGGGTGGACACAAAACTTCATTTTCCAAATTCCCTAATTTTTCCCTGAACATTTTTCATCTTTCCTGATCATTAATATTTCAAGACCAGAATCTTAATCTTGTAACAGTTTTAACATAGAATCTTTTATAAACAGAATAAAACAATTTCAAATAAAAATTTAAAAATTTCAAATTTAAAAACTTCATATTTATAATCCTTAACAGTTATTGCCGTAGAGTGAAGAGATCAAGATTTTAAAATGAACAAAATGTATGTATTTAAACCAAGTTCAAGTTCATCTAAATATCCAATAATCAAAAGAAAGCGCCCAAATTAAAAAATAATCAGAATATAAATAATCATGATCTGCATTCATTTTAATATGAAATCCACTAAAATATCCTAAATTGAAAGCATCCAACTTTAGATAAACGAAATTGGAAAGAATAGTATAGATTTTAATCATCAAAAATGCAAATGTATATTAATCTATCCAAATAATGAAAAATGGAAACCAATTCAAATAAAAAAAGTATCTATAAAAGACCCCGTACTAAAAAAGCTATCCTTAATCCGATCAAATATGATGCCAATCTTTTGAAGGAACTGACTGCAAATCATCCAAATAATCCAAAAAAAGAAAAACTTTAAACCTAAAACTAGCAAAATAGAAGGCCTTTAAATTTGAGAGTAGCGATAGATATAAAATTATCATGTGCCTAAATTTGAATCCTTCGAAATATCAAATCAAGTAAAAATGAAAGAAGCCAAACTTGGAATCAATAAGAATCAAAATGATACAAACTCGAAAATAGAATCAATAAGAATCAAAATGATACAAACTCGAAAATAGAATCAATAAGAATCAAAATGATACAAACTCGAAAATGGAATCAATAAGAATCAAAATGATACAAACTCGAAAAAATAGTGCCTCTCTTTTAATGACTTTCCTTTGATTTCCAGGTTCTCCCTGACCTACGCCAACCCTGAATAGAACCAAATCTGATTGCCTGGATTCCAGAATTGTATTATAAAACCTAAATCCATAATTGAACAGAAAAGCAGTTCCTCAGATTCTTCTTTTAAAGATCAGCGAAATAAAGTTTGCAAGACAACTTGCGCTGGACACGATAATTCCAACTCGTCTGTTTAAGGGCTATTGACCTCATTAGAGACTGACTGTGTCGCGAATAATTGCATTTCTTTCATTAAACATCATCAATGCCGGCTTGTTTTTATTGTATAGCAAAACGGCTAGTAAAAAAGCTTTGCGGTGGAAGATAAAACGTTTTCATTGATCAACGAAGACACGTTTGGCTTCAATAAAACTAGCTATCAAATACCTACTCAATATTTAAGATCCCACATACTGTGCTCATTAAAAAATCAAAGAATCCTTTCAAAATTCAAATCTACAAACATCCTAACTATTTCCCTTTCAAATTAATTTCACAAAACTTATCGGAATAATTCATTTCATCAATAAATAATAAGTCTAGACATTTTAATCTGATTACGGGAGACAAACAACAACGTTTGTTTAATTAATTTTTAGCTGTGTTTCTTTAATCGATTAGCGAGAAGCGATCTTACATTCTTTCTTTTTTGTCCTTCAATTATTCCATACTGGGCTGACATCACTGCCAATGCTAATGGAGAAAGTGATGAGAGTCGGCAGGTTTGCCAGTATCTCGGAGGATAGACACTTTTCAAACAGGTAAAAATATTCTGGGGTAGAGGAAGTCCCCACAAAAAAAAAGGAATTCCAAATCTCTATCTCGTGATCTTTATTCCAGACACGCACGTCAGTCCGGCATTCCAGGAACTGACTTGCTTCCTAGAAATGGAAATCATCTGATTTTGACTTATCTATCTGCCAAAAACATCTTTCTTCCTAGAAGATTTCTAGTCAACTAAAAATAGGGGGGGGGGGCGGGGCAACCTAATAAAAAACCTAAAACCGGGGAAATAGGGTGATTTTCAGAAAAAAAAACTAGAGTAATGATAAGAGAACAAATTCTTTTAAATAAAATTAATGTAGGTATTTATTAATACAGTATTTTGAACAAAATAGTCGAATTATTGAGCCAAAAACAATTTTTTTAGAAGACAGTTTAATTTTCAACATCAATATGACTTTTTGACCCAAAAAGATTACTTTTTAACAGAATAGTTGACTTTTTAACAGAATAGTTGAACTTTAAAAAAAAAAAGTTAATTTTCAACCAAGAAAGATGACTTTTGAACCAAATTTTTAAATTTAAAAACAAAAGAGAAACTTTCAAAGAAAAGAGACCAAATTTCAACAATAATTACATTTTCCAAATAGTTGAATTTTAACCATAAAAAGTTAAATTTTCAACCACGTGGTCGAATTTCCCAACAAAAACGATTAAACTTCAACCAAAAACAGTTGAATTTTTAACAACAAAGTTAATTTTCAACCAACAAAGATGAATTTTCAAACAAAAAAAAAAGAATTTTCAATCTAAAGAATTTTCTATCCAAAAGGACACGAATTTAAAAAACAAAAAGTCGAATTTTCGACTGAAAAATATGATTTTTTAACAAAATAATTGAATTTTTATCAAAATAGTTGAATTTTTGGCGATCAAACTACAAAAATATTTGTATTTTGAATCAAATAGTCGAGTTATTGAGCCAAAAACAAATTTTTTAGAAGACAGTTTAATTTCCAACAAAGAAATTAATTTTCAACCAAAAAGATGACTTATTAACAAAAAAAGTCGACTTTTTAACAGAATAGTTGAACTTTCAACAAAAAAAGTTAATTTTAAACCAAATTGTTCAATTTAAAAGCAATAGTGGAACTCTCAAATAAAAGAGATAAAATTTCAACAATAATTAAATTTTCCAAATAGTTGACTTTTAACTATAAAAAGATCAATTTTCAACCACGTGGTTGAATTTTCAAACAAAAACGATTAAACTTCAACCAAAAAAAGTTGAATTTTCAACCAAGGAAGATGAATTAAAAAAAAAAACAGAATTTTCTATCCAAAAAGACATGAATTTAAAAAAATGAAATTTTTAACAAAATAGCTGAATTTTTAACAAAATAGTTGGATTTTTAACAAAATAGTTGGATTTTTAACAAAATAGTTGAATTTTTAACAAAATAGTTGAATTGTTAACAAAATAGTTGAATTGTTAACAAAATAGTTGAATTTTTAACGAAATAATTAAAATTGTAACAAAATAGTTGACTTTTTAAGAAAATAATTCAATTTTTAACAAAATAGTTGAATTTTTAACAAAATAGTCAAATTCTTAACAAAAAAGTTCAATTTTTAAGAAAATAGTTGCATTTTTAACAAAACAGTTGAATTGTTAACAAAATAGTTGAATTTTTAATAAAATAATTAAAAATTTAACAAAATAGTTGACTTTTTAAGAAAATAATTCAATTAACAAAATAGTTGAATTTATAACACAATAGTAAAATTTTCAACAAAATAGTTGAATTTTTAATCAATAAAGATGAATTCTCAAAGAAAAATATGTAACAGATGACCTTTTAACTAAAAAAGATCTTTAATTTTTAACCAAATAGTAGAATATTCAACGATAAAAAATAATTTCCAACCAAACAGTTGACTTTCTAACCAAATAGTAAAATTTTCAACAACAAAAAATCATTTTCAACCAAAAAGTTGAATTTATAACCAAAAAGACGGAAATTACGAAATTTCAACAAAAAAAAATAATTTTCAACAAAATAGTTAAATTTTCAATCGAAGAGATGAATCTTCCACCAAAAAATGAATCTTCGACAAAGTAGTTAAATTTTCAACCAAAAAAAAAATGGCTTTTCAACAAAATAGTTTACTTTTCAACGCAATAATTAATTCTTCAACCAAAAGAGATAAATATTCTGAAACCAAAATATAATAGTAAAATTTCCAAAAAAGATGACTATTCTGCCAAAACAAGCATTTTTAATCTAAAACGTTGAATTTTCTATCCAAAAAGGCGAATATTCAACAAAACAGTTGAATTTTCAACCAAAAATTACGAACTTTCAACAAAAAAATTAATTTTCGTTCAACATAATTAAATCTGCAACTGAAGATATGAATCTTCAAGCAAAAAATTAATTTGTTACAAAGAAGTTAAATTTTCAAACAAAAATTTAAATTTTTAACTGATAAATATAAATTCCCAGCCAAAAATATAAAGTAAACTTTTCAACAAAAAAATAATGAACTTTCAACCAAAAATACTTGCATTTTTTTATTGGATTCTATTAATTCAGTTCGCATGTAAGTGAAAACCGAGAAAGTTCTCGAAACCCGGGGAAAAAAAAGAAAAATTCTTTTAAAAAGGGTTGAAAATAGGAGAATAAGAGAAATACTGTAAAGTCTCAAAATTAGATTTTTTTTAATCGTCAGTTTCCTAAATGCCTAAAATCGTTAAAAATGTACAAGCTCACAAACAAAAAACTGCAAATTAATGCACGACAATTCTATCCAGTAGCATCTGTCGACTCTTCGTCTGATCGTTTCGTCTGGGCGTTTTCATTGGCGCCAGAATCATCCTGAATTGGACCAACTCTAACCCCCGACGTCAGATTCCTCTCTCTCGTTTTGCGAGAGTATCGATCTGATATCCCCACCCCTCGGCAACGTGCGCGAGACAGTCTATTGCACCCTCCGGTCATGAAAATGGGGGAAGAGACGAGAGGGTCACTTCCCCCTAGAACTCGTTTCAAAAATTTAGAGGGGTCGATTTTTCATGTGGCATGTCGTACCATCGTCATTAATTATCGATCGATTAATCCCATTTCCGCAATAATACCAATCGGCCAAACCTTTTACTCCCCCCCAACCCCGGCAAACCATAAACACAACCTCGCCCCCCCCCCCAACGGCGAAATTATTCTTAGTTCATTGATCGCCAGTTCCACCCTTCGCACCCTCAAGCCTCGACCGGTAAAGTTGCTTTTCACACAACCACTGCTCAAGGTCATATAGGGTCATTTACTTCTAGAAAATATTTCCCTTTTCCAATGTCACCTTCAAAACGCTCCGAGTTCTCAAAATCGAAACCATAGCTGAAGGTCAATTCGAGTTTATTTATTTATTTTTCGCCAAGTATTGAAAACAATAAAGTGCGTTTTATTTTTATCAATGCATACTTGAAAACATGTTTGTTTACTGCATGCGCATTGCAATTCTGACTATAAGTACCCCAACGCCTCGAAAAATATATCGGTCAAAAAATAAAGGAATCAAAATAGAGGAAAGCGGAATCGTGAAAATTTTCTGAAAAGAAAATACATTATCAGAAAATGAATAATCATTTCCAAATAGTTGAACTTTAACCATAAAAAGATAAATTTTCAACAACATGGTTGAATTTTCAAACAAAAACAATTAAACTTTTCTTTTTAAACAGTTGCTTCTTGAACCAAACAGTCTAATTATCGAGCCAAAAACGATTTTTTTAGACGAACTGTTAAATTTAAAAATAGTGAAATCTTTTGTTTGAAAGTTTCACTATTTGTTTTTAAATTTAACAGGTCGTCTAAAAAGAGACAAAAATTTAAACAATAATTAAATTTTCCAAATAGTTGAATTTTAACCACAAAAAGATCAATATTCAACCACGTGGTCGATTTTTCAAATCAAAACGATTAACCTTCAAACAAAAACAATTGAATTTTCAACAAAAAAGTTGATTTTCAACCAAGGAAGATGAATTAAAAAAAAAAGAATTTTCAATCTAAAAAATTTTCTATCCAATAAGACACGAATTTAAAAAAATGGAATTTTTAACAAAATAGTTGAATTTAAAAAAAAAATAGTTGCGTTTTTAACAAAATAGTTAAGTTTTTAACAAAATTGTTGAATTTTTAAGAAAATAGTTACATTTTTAAACAAATAGTTAAATTTCTAAGAAAATAGTTACATTTTTAAACAAATAGTTAAATTTGTAAGAAAATAGTTGAATTTTTAACAAGAAAAGAAAATACATGATCAGAAAATGAATAATCATTTTAAAAAACTTCAATAAACACGGTTCCCATATTTTCACGAAAATAGGGGACTAAATTCTTTTCAATAAAATTAATGTAGGTACCATATTCCTAAGATTTCAAGACGAAATATTTTGCATTTTTAAAAAAATAGTTTAATTTTCAAACCAAAAAGTTTAATTTTCTACGAAAAGAGATCAATTTTTAATCCAAAGACGAATTTTCAACAAAAGAGTTCAGTTTTCAAGCTAAAATTCAAATATTTTAGAATCCAAAAAATTTATTTTGAACCAAATAGTTGCATTTAGAAACAACTAATTGAATTTTCAACCAAGAAAGGTTTTTCAGTCAAGACAAAAAAAAAACCAAATTGCAGAATTTTGAAGCCAAAATCCTAATTTTCCACAAAACAGGTAAATTTTCTAGAAAATATGAATTTTTGAGCCAAAAAATATGAATTTTTGACCCAAAAAAGACGAATTATCAAAAAAAAAAAAAAATAGATGAATTCTCAACAAAATACATGAATCTTCAACTAAAAAAGATAAATATTGAACAAAAAAATGGAATAGTTAAATTCTCAGCTAAAAAATTATTTCAAAAAATAAATACGAATTTTCAAAAAAAAATAGTTCAATTTTTAACCAAATAGACTATTTAACAATAAAAATTATTTTTTAACAAAGTAGATCGATTTTCAACCAGGTAGTTGAACCCTGAACCAAAACAGATTAATTTTCAACCAAAATGTTGCATTTTCAACCAAGATATAAATTCTACAAACCAAAAGGACAAGTTTTCAACTCAAAGTGATTTTGCAGTAAAGGAAGAAAAATTTTGTAAACAAATTGTGGAGCTAATAAGGCGAATTTTCCACAAAGTAATTAAATTTTCAACCAAAAGAGATAAATTCTGAACCAAAAACTAACAGTAAACTTTTCAATTAAAAAGAAATTGAATTTTCGACCAAAAAAGATTACTTCTTCAGGAAATAGTTGAATTTTTAAATACATACTTCAATTTTCAACTAAAATAATAATTTTCAAACAAGAAAGATTAATTTTCAACCAAATATGTGAATTCTCCATAAAAAGTTTAATTTACAACTAAAAAATATAAATTTTTAACCAAAGTGATAACTCTTTAACAAAAAAAATTATTTTTCAACAAAGTAGTTCAGTTTTCAAACAAATTGTGGAATTTTCAATTCAAAATGGCGAATTTTCTACAAAATAATTATATTTTCAACCGAAGGAGATGAATTCTGAACTATAAATGTAATAGTAGATTTTTCAATTAAACATAACTAATTTTCAATCAAAAAGGATGACTTTTTGACCAAATGATGAATTTTCATTCCATAAGGACGAATTTTCTCTCCACTAAAGACGAATGTTCAACAAAACAAAATTTTCCACAAAAAAGATGACTTTTCAACAAAATAATATAATTTTCAAATAAATAATAAAATTTTCAACAAAAAATATGAAGTCTCAACGAAAAATGCAATACTAGACTTTTCAATTACATATAAAGAATTAACTTTCAACGAAAATTAGTTGGATTATCTTTAAAAAAAGAAAAAGAATGTAAGTCTGTGATTCAGGATGAGCATATCAAAATTGAATAATTTCAGGCATCTATTTCAAAGTTTTCCGATCCAGCGACCACCCTCTATTTATAAAAGAAAAAGAGGACACAGGAAATATCTAAGACACCAATTATACAGTTAAATTTTTCACCCGAAAATATGAATTTTCAACAAAATCTTTCAATCTTCCATCAAAAATCATAAACCAAAAAAGATTTTAATTTAAAATAAAAACAGTTGAATTGAACCAAAAAAATAATCGAATCCTCCACCAAAACAGATCAATTTTCAACCAAAAAGTTGCATTTTTAACGAAAAGAAATTAATTTTCAACCGAACATTAAATTGGATAATTTCATGCATCTATTTCCAAGTTTTCCGACCCAGTGACCGCCCTCTATTTATAAAAGAACGGAAAAGAAAGAGAGCAAACATTATGCAAATAAGGTGAAATTCCTGAGACAGGCAATTTATAAAAGACGAAACCAATCTGAATTTAAAGCCAAAACAGATTTTAATTTTAAATAAAAACAGCAGATTAATTTTCAACTAAAAATTTGCATTTTGAACGAAAAGAAATTAATTTTCAAAAAAAAAGAGAACTGCATCTAAGAAAGATTTTTTAGTCAAGACAGAAAAAAAAAATGCAACCTAAAATTAAATTGAATAATTTCATGCATCTATTTCCAAGCTTTCCGACCCAGTGACCACCCTTTATTTTTAAAAGAAAAGAAAAAGAGAACAAAAATTATGCAAATAAGGTGAAATTCCTGAGACAGGAAATATACAAAAGACGAAATCAATCTGAATTAAAATTTCGTACAAAATAAAATTTATGTTTGGAAATAGACGATTCAAATGTCTCGTGTCGATTCTAAGATTCCAGACAGTTGAATTTTCAACCCAAAGATATGAATTCCAACCAAATGTTTAAATGTTTCACAAAAAATGAATTTTTAACAAACTAGTTCAATTTTCAAACAAAACAGATTTTAATTTAAAATAAAAACAGCTGAATTAAAAAAAAATTATTGCAAAAATTGTTGAATTCTCAACCACAGCAGATTAATTTTCAACTAAAAATTTGCATTTTGAAAAAATGAAATTAATTTTCAAACCTAAAAGGCAACTTTGCATCTAAGAAAGATTTTTTTAGTCAAGACAGAACAAAAATTCAACCAAATTTTGGAATTTTCAATCGAAAATTAAATTGGAAAATTTCATGCATCTTTTTCCAAGTTTTCCGACCCAGTGACCTACCTCTAATTATAAAAGAAAAGAAAAAGATCATGCAAATACGGTGAAATTCCTGAAACAGGAAATGTATATATAGTTGAATTTTCAAGAAAATAGTTGAATTTTCAAGAAAATAGTTAAATTTTTAACAAATTAGTTGACTTTTTAACAAAATAATTCAATTTTCAAGAAAATAGTTAAATTTTTAACAAATTAGTTGAATTTTTAAGAAAATAGTTAAATTTTTAAGAAAATAAATAAAATTTTAACAAAATAGTTCAATTTTTAAGAAAATAGTTGAATTTTTAACAAAATAGTTGAATTTTTAACAAGTTAGTTAAATTTTTAAGAAAATAGTTGAATTTTTAACAAGTTAGTAAAATTTTTAAGAAAATAGTTGAATTTTTAACAAATTAGTTGAATTTTTAAGAAAATAAATAAAATTTTAACAAAATAGTTGAATTTTTAAGAAAATAGTTAAATTTTTAAGAAAATAGTTAAATTTTTAAGAAAATAGTCAAATTTTTAAGAAAATAGTAGAATTTTTAATCAAATAGTTGATTTTTTAAGAAAATAGTGGAATTTTTAATCAAATAGTGGAATTTTTAACAAAATAGTTGAATTTTTAACAAAATAGTTGAATTTTTAACAAAATAGTTGAATTTTTAACAAATTAGTTGAATTTTTAACAAATTAGTTAATTTTTTAACAAGTTAGTTAAATTTTTAAGAAAATAGTTGAATTTTTAACAAATTAGTTGAATTTTAAAGAAAATATTTGATTTTTTTTAAATAGTTGAATTTTTAAAAAAATAGTTGATTTTTTTAACAAAATAGATGATTTTTTAAAAAAAATAGTTGAATTTTTAACAAAATAGTTGAGTTTTTAACAAAATAATTAAAATGTTAACAAAATAGTTGAACTTTTTATCAATAAAGATGAATTCTCAAAGAAAAATATGTAACAGATGACCTTTTAACCAAAAAGGATTTTAATTTGTAATAAAAACAGTAGAATTCGACAAAAAAAAGACGAATTGAAAAAAATTGAATTTTCGACCAAAAAAATATGACTATTTAACGAAATGGTTGAAATTTCAACCAAGAAGTTGCATTTCCAACCAAATTAAATTTTTATCCAAATAGTAGAATATTCAAAAATAAAAAATAATTTTCAACCAAAAAGTTGACTTTCTAACCAAATAGTAAAATTTAACAACAAATTTTTTCAACCAAAGATGTATATTTAAAACCAAAAAGACGAATATTCAACAAAAGAGTTGAATTTTTAACAAAGAAAGATTTTTTAGTCAAGAAAAAGAAAAATCACCCAAATTGTAAATTATCAAGCTAAAAATAAGATTTTTCTATAAAACAGTTGAATTTTCAACCCGAAATTAAACAAAAAAATTAATTTCCAACAAAATAGTTAAATTTGCAAACAAAGAGATGAATAAACCAAAAAATTAATTTTTGACAAAGTAGTTAAATTTTCAACCAAAAAAGATGACTTTAAATAGTTTAATTTTCAACACAATAATTAAATCTTCAACCAAGAGATGAATATTCTGAAGTTTTCCGACCCAGTGACCACCTTCTATTTATAAAAGAAAAGAAAAATATCATGCAAATACGGTGAAATTCCTGACACAGGAAATATATAAAAGACGAAACACCAATCTGAAATAAAATTTCGCAAGTACAAAATAAAATTATTCTTGGAAATAGATGATTCAAAAAGTGTCTCGTGTCGATTATAAGATTCCAGACGTCAGTACTTGGAAGATAAGGTAAAAGCTCAGCTAAAAAAGAAAAAAAGAAGAAAAAAAAAAGTGCGGTATTGCTTTTGAGTCTTTTGAGTTTCGAGTACATAATAAAAGAACCTTAAATTGCTGGCCATATTACGAGACTATGTCTGCGATATATTGTCAAAGTCTCGTGAAAGTGGCCAGAATGTATGCGAGAGTGGCTTGCTAAAAAGAGAGGCAAATGCATGACAACTCACAACTCACACAAAAACCCCACTGTTTAAGAGAAGTGCAAAGGTAAACGTCGTATGCATGTGGTTTTAAAGTACACGAGGACTGGGTTTATCAACACTTGGAACACATGGTTCAACAGACTCTCTTTCATTGTTGCTTTCCTGCTTTGGTCAGAGGCAAGGTTTACGAAAGTATAGAATAGGAATTCCTTCCGAACCGATCCGAATCATTCCGGAATCTGTATCCGAACAAATCCGAAAAAAGTTCTACATTTCCCTTGACTCAAATCGTTTAAAAATTAATCCGACTCAATCCGGTTCAATACGAACCTAAGTTTCAATCCGAATGAATCTCAGTTCGGATGGAATTGGATTCATTCGGATTGAACATCGTTTTAGGTCAATCCGAGTTCGGATTGAAAATTTGGTTCGGATTAATTTTTGACCGATTTGAATCGAACGAAATGTAGACATTTTTTTCGGATTGGTTCGGAAGGGATTCCTATCCGATACTTTCGCCAGGGCACCTCTATCTTACACCCAGAAAAAAAGGTTTTCTGAAATCAGGACCTAAAATGCTGCCTAGCTAAATAGCTAAATTTTCAACCAAAGGTTTGAATTTTCAAACAAAAAGATTAAACTTCAACCAAATAGAACTTTCAAGCCAAAAAGAATAATTTTTTCAAAGAAAGTTAAATTATTACCATGAAAAATTGAATTTTGAACCAAGTAAGTTGGAATTTTCAACCAAATAGTTGAATTTAAAACAAAAATTAATTAAAAATCAAATAGTTGAACTTTCGATCAAAAGGGACCAATTTTCAACACAAAAGGGCAACTTTTAACAGAAAAAGAAGATTTGTGTTAAATTGGAAAGAGTACTCAGGGAACGTTTTCCCCGAAAAAATAAGCCATAATTTATCAAAATTATATTATCATTCTGATCTTATAAAAAAATCATTCTTTTTTTTATAAAAAAAAAAAGTTTAAAACATACGAAAAATAATTATTCGATTAATTAAATTAAATCTTTCTTAATCATTAAATCTTCATTTCTTAAAAATTCAAATACAAAAACTATTCTTAAAATAATTATTACTCGTAAGTTTTAAACTTTTTTTTATAAAAAAGAATGTTTTTTTCTTTCATAAGATCAGAATGATAATATAATTTCAATTCTTAAAAGCATAGAAAATTTATTTTCCAAAGACATGATTTTTGGCAAAACTACTACTATCATAAATACGAATTGAATTTATAGAACCCAATAAGAAAATCCAACTATTTTTGGGTGAATATTTAATTATTTCGTTAAAAATTCAATATTTTGTTAAAAAGTCATTTCTTTTGGTTGAAAATTCAAGCGTTTTGCTGAAAATTGGTGGTTTTAGTAGAAAATCCTTTTCACTTGGAAATTCGACAACTTGGTAGAAACTTATTTACTTTCTTGATAAAAAAAAAAAATATTTTTTTTTTGAAAATTGTTTTTGTTTTCGTTGAAAATGCAACTTTTTCGTTGAAATTTCAACTTTTTCGTAACAAAAGTCATGTTCTTTGTCGAAAAATCGTATTTTTTGGTAGAAAATTAGTCTTATTCGTTGAAAATTCTACTACTTGGTTGAAAGTTAAACTATTTTCTTAAAAATTCAACTATTTTGTCGAAAATTCAACTATATTGTTAAAAATTCAATTTTTTAGTTACAGATTTCTAATTTTAGTTGAAAATTCCTTCTTTTGTTGTTACTGAAAATCAATTTTTTGTAGTGCTTTCACTATTCCATTTCTGGTTGAAAATTAATCGTTTTTAGTGTAAAATTCATCTGCTTGGTTGAAAATACAAGTACTATATACTTAAAAATTCAACTATTTAATTGAAAATTCAATTATTTTGTTAGTCATATTTTTTCGTCCTTTTGGATTGAAAATTCATATTTTTGGTAGAAAAGTTCTGGGTTGAAAATTCAACAGTCTTCCAAAAAATTCAAAATTTGGGTTGAAGATTCAACGATTTGGTTAAAAAATGCAATTCCTTTTTTGAGAGAAAATTTTCTCTTCAGTTACTTTGTTGAGAATTATTTTTTTTTAAGCCGAAGATCCATCATTTTAGTTGAAAATTCATTTCTTTGGTTAAAAATTAAACGATTTTGTTCAAAATTCGTCTTTTTGGTTAAAAATTAAACGATTTTGTTCAAAATTCGTCTTTTTGGTATAAAATAAATATCTCCGGCTTGAAAATTCAATTGTTTTTTGTAGAAAATTCGTCTTTTTGGTTTAAAATTGTTTTTTTTTTTTGTTAAAAGCTCAGTAACTTGGTTAAAAATTCATTTTTCGTCGCAGATTTGTCATTTCAGTTGAAAATACATCTGTGGTTGAAAAATTTGATCTTTTCATTGAAAATACTTCTTTTTTTTTGCTAAAAAATTTAACTTTCAACCATTTTGCTGAAAACTCAGTTTTTTGTTTGTTTGAAAATTCAACTACTTTGTTAAAAAATCACGTTTTTTGTTGAAAATGTATTTATTTTGTTTAGAAATTCGTTTTTTTTGTTGTTATAATATACTTTTTTTTTTACTGAAAATTTAATTATTTCAATTAAAGATTCATCACATAAGTTGAACTTTTTTTGTTAAAAATTAATTTTTTACTGAAAATTGAACTATTCTAGTTAAACATTCATCATATAAGTTGAAAATTCATATTTTCGGGTAAAAAAATAGTCTTATTTGCATAAAATTAGTATTTTTTTTTTGGTTAAAAATTCGATAATTTGGTTAAAAGTTTCATTATTTCTTGGCTGAAAAATTATTTTCTGTTACAAATACAACAATTTTATTAAATTCATCCTTGCTGGTTGAAAACTCAAGTGTTTTATTGAAAGTTTGTCATTTTTTTGTTGCTATTTTGGTAAAAAATTCAATTCATGAATAAGTACATTTTTTACTAATATCAATTAGTCAACTTGCTAATTTATCAGTGAAAATAACTAATTCATAGCTAGAATTCAGTCCCTGATTAAAATTGGTAAAAATTAATCTGTTTTGGTTGAGGATTCACCTATTTTGTTAAATTTTTTTAACTATTTTGTCCAAAACTTAACTATCTTTTTAAAAAATTAACTATTTTGTTAAAAATTCGCTTTTTTCGTAAAAAATTAATCTTTTCGGTTAAAAATTCATCTATTTCTGTTATAAAAATGCAATATTTGAACTTATAATGTAAGTAAAAGGCGTTTCAAATTGACTTTAATATAGTACCCGCATTCATTCTAATAGAATTAATTCCCCCATTTTTAGAGCATTTTGGCCTGAGAAGGCTGTCATCTATAAAATTGAAAAAAATTGTTTTTTAGGCTTCTTGTAAGTGCGTATGTGTGGCAAATATCAATAAATTACTTAAAGAAAAACCTTTCAAGTTTAAAATGCAGTAAGTGTGGGCAGTAGGATTTCAGGGGGATTTCAGAGTTGATAACAGTTTAGCCTTTAGCCTATCATAATGAGGCAAACTATAGGATACGGACAGCAGAAAGCGAATTTCCGGCAGGGCACTTGGGAACGAGAATTTCTCCTTTTTCCAAAGGTGTGGATTTTCGTAGGCGTAGATTAAGTAACATTTACGCTTTCGCTCAATCGTTGCAAATTAAAAATGAAAACTCACGGAGCCAAATACTTCAGTATTACTTTTTTCCATTCTAAAATAAACAAATCTAATTTTTTATATATTGAACTTCAATTTTCTACACTTCTAATGCTCTAAAAAAGTGGGATTTAGGTGATTTTTGGCGAAAATGGGCGAATAAATTGTTTTTAATCAAATTAGCATAGATACCACATTTAATTCTATAATGACAAGCTTTAAATTACTAAGATTTCAAGTCGAAATATATTGCATTTTCAAACTAACAACAAATCGAATGTTTTAGAAAACTTTTAAACCTAAAAAATGAATATTCAACCAAAAACGATAAACTTTCAACAAAATAATTAAATTTTCAACAAAATAGTTGACATTTTTAAATAAATAGTTGCATTTTAAACTTGAAAAAACGATTTTTAGCCAAGAGGATTAATTATCAACAAAACAGTTGAATTTTCAACTAAAAAAAGATAAGTTTTCAAACCACAAAAGTAATAGATAAATTTTCAGTTAAAAGTTAATTTTCAACTAAAAAAAAAAAACAACGAATTTTCAAGAAAATAGTTGATTTCCAATTACGATACTTGGATCAATTAAAAACGATATTTTTCGAAAAAACAGCAAAGATGCCACCCAAACAAAAAGATTAAACTTCAACTAAAAAGACGAATTTTTTTACTAAAAATATGAATCTTAAAAAAAAAGTTAAATTTTCGATCCAAAAAGATTAGTTTTTAACGAAGTTGTTGAATTTTAACAAAATAATTTAATTTGCAACAAAAAGTTTAAATTTTAACAAAGCAGTTGAATTTTCAAGTCAAAAAGACGAATTTTGTTAGAATAAAGTTAGACTTTCAACCAAGAAAGATGACTTCAATCGAAAAGAAAGAATTTTCGATCCCCAACGACGAATTTTTAAACAAATAATTAAATTTACAACTCAAAAAGATAGGTTATTAATTTTTAACAAAAAAGAAGAAATTTCAACCAAAAATATGAATTGTTAACTAAAATTATGGATCTTTAAACATTAAAATGAATTTGTAACCAAGTAAATTGTTGAAAAGACAAATTTTTAACGAAACATGTAATAGTTGTTATTAAAATAAAATAAGAAAATAATTTTAAATAAAAAAAAGTTTAATTTAACAAAAACAGCTTATTTTCAAATAGTTGAATTTTTTTCGATAAAAAAAGAATTTGCAACCAAATAGTTTTATTTTTACTTTTCAAGCAAAAAATTATTTCAAGTTTAAGTCAGAAACAGTTTATTTCAACAAAAAAGTCAAATTTTCAACAAAACAGTTGAATCAAAAACAAAAGAATCAAAAGAAAAAAATAGTTGAATTCTCAACAAAAAAAGATTCTTTTCCACTAGAATTGCATTAAAAAAAATAAAATTTCAGCAAAGAAAATCATTTTTCTATTAAAAAAGACGAAGTGTCACCCAAATAGTTTTATTTTCAACTAAAAAAGATCAATTTTCAAGCAAAAAAAGATTTTATATGTAAAACAAATCGAATATTTCCCTCAAAAAGACGAATTTTCGACAAAATATATGAATTATAAAGAGCAACATATTATTTGCAATCAGTTTAATTTTTAAACAAAAAAATTAAGTTTCAGCCAAAAAGATAATTTTTCTACTAAAAGACGAATTTTCAACTAAAAATATCAATTTTCAATCAAAAAAGATTTTAAATTAAAAACAAAAACAGTTTATTTCAATCAAAAAAGACGAATTTTCAACAAAATAGTTGAATTATAAACAACAGATTATTTTCAATTAAAGTCTCATTAAAAAAAAATCAAGTTTCAGCCAAAAAGGTCATTTTTCTACTCAAAGACGAATTTTCAACTAAAAAAGATCAATTTTCAATCAAAAAAGATTTTAAATTTAAAACAAAAACAGTTTATTTCAATAAAAAAAGACGAATTTTCAACAAAATAGTTGAATTATAAACAGATTATTTTCAATCAGTTTCATTTTTAACAAAAAAAAAAAGAAGTTTCAGCCAAAAAGATCAATTTTCAATCAAACAAGATTTTAAATATGAAACAAAAACAGTTTATTTCAATAGAAGAGACGAATTTTCAACAAAATAGTTGAATTATAAACAACAAGAGATTATTTTCAATCAAACTTTCACTAAAAAAAAAAATTAAGTTTTAGTCAAAAAGATAATTTTTCTACTAAAAGACGAATTTTCAATTAAAAAAGATCAATTTTCAATCAAAAAAACATTTTAAATTTAACACAAAAACAGTTTATTTCAATAAAAAAGACGAATTTTCAACAAAAGAGTTGAATTATAAAAAGATTATTTTCAATCAGTTTCATTTTTAACAAAATAAAAAAAAGTTTCAGCCAAAAAGATAATTTTTCTACTAAAAGAATTTTCAATTAAAAAAGATCAATTTTCAATCAAAAAAGATTTTAAATTTAAAACAAAAACAGTTTATTTCAATAAAAAAAGACGAATTTTCAACAAAAGAGTTGCATTATAAAAAGATTATTTTCAATCAGTTTCATTTAAAAAAAAAAAGAAGTTTCAGCCAAAAAGATAATTTTTCTACAAAAAGACGAATTTTCAACTAAAAAAAAAAATGGAACAGTTAAATTTTCAGTTGAAAAAAAAACTTAATTTTCAACAAAAAAAGAAGGTAATTTCCTACAAAATAGTTAAATTATCAATCAAAGATATGAATCTTCAACAAAGAAATATTTTTATTTTAAACGCAAAACTGTTGAATTCAATAAAAGCGACGAATTTGAAACAAAATAATGTATCCTTAACCAAAACAGATTTAACTTTCTACTAAACAGTTGCATTTTTAACCAAAAAGATGAACTTTTAAACCAGAAAAACGAATATTCTTGATTGATTTTCTATTAATTCAGCTCGCATTTAAGCGAAAAAAAGGATTTTTTTGAAAACAAGAGAAAAACAGATTATGTTGCATCAAAATTGCATTTAAAATAAAAGAAAAATTCAATTTCAGCAAAGAAGATCATTTTTCTATTAAAAAAGACGAAGTTTCAGCCAAATAGTTTCATTTTCAACTAAAATAAATCAATTTTCAAACAAAAAAGATTTTAAATTTAAAACAAAAACAGTTTATTTCAATCAAAAAAGACGAATTTTTCACAAAAAATGGAACAGTTAAATTTTCAGTTAAACAAAAATTTTTAATAAAAAAACGTAATTTCTACAAAATATTTTTATTTTAAACTAAAAACTGTTGAATTCAATAGAAAAGACGAAATTTCCAAAAAACCGAATTTAATTTTATATCGTTTTTCTATTAATTCCGTTCACATTTAGGATTAAAAAAAAATTATTTCGAAAACAAGAGAAAAGCCGAATTCTTAAGAAAAAAGGCGAAAAGAGTGCTCAATATAAACCTAACTTCTCGCTAAAAATGTTCAATCTCGGGTGAGTAACCTCCAATCTAAATAATTTCTTTCCTGGTTATTATCGCGCGATGTTTAGGCTGGTCACTAAAGTGCCCTTGAACATTGACGACAGAGTAGCCTTCACATCTCAGAAGGAAATACAATCGCTGAACCGAACGACAACGACCGCGGACCGGAAGTGGTTTCTCGGCTATTTTCAAAAGATCGTCAACCCGATTGAAAATAAAATTTAAAAATAATAAAAGCCCCTGGTAAGTGCGAAATTGAGGATTCAGGTCGTCAAATAATAAACCAGGGACACGAACACGGAGCCAAAGAGCCATCGGGGTATATTTCGGTTAGGGTATTTCCTGCGGTGGGCATATGGCGAGGGGTAGAGTTCCCAGAAGGTTCCCACGGTCAAAACTTTTCCCGGCCACGGCTCTTTGCTCGCCAGGAAAGCAGAGCTAGCTCTCTTACCTCCTCTCATTTTCCTACGAAAATCACCGGCTGATTTGCAAATTCATTCAACTCGACAAATTCCGAGTCATAAAAGTTTACTGTTAGGGTCGACGAACACAAATCCATTCTTCCAATTTTTTTCACTAAACTTGAACTTCGACGAGTCACGAGCAAGATTTATTTATTCCGTGCGTTTAACGAGTTAAAATTAAAAATATTTAAAAAAAGGAATGAATCAGACTCGTTGAAACAGGCAAACGGAAACTGTCAGTGGACGATAAATACTGAAGGTGCGGCTGTCATCGAATATTATGTCTGTTATCAGAACTGAATACCGACTTGTAAATATTATCAAACGTGAATCGAGTTACACGATATCGCGAATAAACAAAGGCTGAACGGAAGGGGAAAACGTACTACAAATTATCTAACTCACTCAAAAAAAAAAGTTATAACCTAAAAAAAATTCAATTTAGAAATAAACTATGACCGGAAGTGGATAAAAAACGGGCGGAAGACATGATTCCCTTCCCGCCGAAAATCTGCACATCGCGAGATAAACATGTTTTTCCCGTTGTCATGACAACACCAAAAGACGAAAAATCCTCCAAAACAAAAAAAACAAGTTCCCGCTCCGACTCCGAAAATTTCTTCCTCTCCTAAAAATACCGGCTCACCGGTAAAATGGACAAGCATAGAGGCGGGATTTCGATCGATGTCAACGTGACGTTCGCACGACGGAGACAGAAACACAACAATAACACTTCCCCGATTTTCCGACCAAAACAATTTTCCGAAAATTGATATCGGCACATCCCTTCTCGGAAAAAAAAAACACAGAAAAAAAAACCCAGGTCCCGCTCATTCTCGGCGGCTCGTGATTACTTTGCCGCCGGTTTTACGATAATAATACGACTCTTATCCAAGAAAAAAATGCAATTTCCCACCTACCGTGTCTTCGACGAGCCTTAGAGTACGTCGTCCTCGAGTCCAGGTAACACTTTCACACATATATTTCGAGGGAAATTAGGCGATTTTCGGCAGCAACCATTCATAAACGGACACAGACACAAGGGCCCCTTTTCGGAACTGAGACGAACGACTCGTTGAACAAAGACCACGCACGATTTTCAAATCCCGTCGCTCCGATTGGTTCCGCCAAGTCACGTGACATTCCCGACCAACATGAAAAATGACACTTCCTAATACACCACGATTATTTTTACCGAGTGAAAAATTAATTTTGAGGTTAAATTAATTTTAAAAACACTCCAAGAGACGAGCCACATCACTGGTGTGAAACGATTGTAAATATTTGTCGCCCGTCAATAGCCGACACTCCCCGATTGGAAAATGGCCGATTCCAAACAGGAACACGAGAAGCACACAATTTTCCGTGAAAACGATTTTATTTTGTTTTTCCATCCAGCTGATAAATCGAGGTGGATTTTTTCCGATTTTCCGCGGCTGTTTTGACGTGCAAGTAGCCTCGCGTTTACGAGATTAGTGACACGTTTTATTGGGGAAGGACGGGACGAGTCCATTATTTTGGAGAGGGGAGGCCGCCATTTTGAATAATGTCGAACAATAATGGCGGGAATATGCACACACACTTCGAAAGCACACACTTATCGCGGGAAACGAAATTCGCGGAATTCAGAGCCGAAGCAAGAAATCCTTCTTTTTTTTTAACTCTCGTAGAAATTATATTCTCAACAATTTTTTTTATAACAATCTCACGTATTTTCGTAAATATTGACAATTAAATGCAGACGGTGATGATTTTTCCTTTTCGGCGGGTCATTTTCCTCGATATGGTGATGATTTTCCTCATTTTTTGGTTCGTCAAATTCTTCGAGACATTTTATAAAATATATTTGGCTTTTAAACAATCTTAAAATTCTTATTCTGTACGTAATAAACATGTAAAACATTAACAAGTCTATAAAGTCGCAGTAAAAATATTTTTTAGAGCTCTCAAGCTTTTTAGTGGATTTTTTCATTTAGTAAAATTCCTCTGGAATTCTTTTTAAAATATTCCTTGTAAATATCCTTTTTTTTAAATTCTATATTTTAATATCTTCATATTTTACTGCTCTTCCGATACTTTTGGTATCATTTCCATTTTAAAGCCTCTGGATTTTTTTTCTTCAAATTTCCTGTTTTTCTTCTTGGAAGTTGAAAAAATCCTTCGACGACGATTCCACTTGATCCAGGTTTTCATTCTTGATTATATTGCACTTATACATTCGCCACGGCAGGAATAAGTTTCGTGTAAATTTCGATTCCACGTAAAAAAACATCCTTGTTTAGGAATTCGTCGGTGTCGTGAAGAAGAACTGGCGTGTTGATAATCGGCGAAAACCCAATAGCCGGAATTCCAGCCTGAAATTAGAAAGAAAAAAATTACTGTAGGAGAGAAAAATGTTTGAAAAATGGAGAAAAACGACAGTTTTGTCTCTGCTCTTTTAACAATGTTTTTTATACAATTATTATTGTTAATTACAATTTTGGAACGTACTATTGAAATTTAAGAATCAACATAAAGTTGAAAATTTTTCAACAAAAATGTAACCTGAAAGGAAGATAACCTAAAGAAGAATGAGAAAAGGAGAATTTGGAACTGTTTATACTTGATGATTTTATAAACTTCTCTTTTTAATAACTTTATCCTGATGAGGAAAAATATGTTTTCGAAACGATGATGAATTGGAATAAAGGATCCAACAAATGAATTCCTTTTGGTCTGAATTGTGTCATTTTTACCATCTCTAAAATTATATTTTTATAAATTATATCACTCAGACAAATAACATCGCTTTCCAATATCTCGAAATTAGCAATTGTGAATTCCAAAAATAATTTACATACTTAAAAATGTCGATTCAAGACCAATATCAATCATTTTTCTACCACAAATTTAATTTTCTTAAAATATTAAGTAAAAAATGTATTTTTGGAAACCTTTTTTTCATCTGAAATTGATTTAATATGATTTAAAAATAAAATGTTAATAAAGAAAAAGTTAAAATTTAATTCGGGAAAGTAAAACTCAGAAATAATATAATCTAAATATTGAACTCAGCAATTAAAATTACAAATTTGTAATTAAATATAATACATATTAAAATATATTGAATAAATATTATAAATATTAATAAAGAAAGATTTGAGATTTAATTTGGTCAAATGAAACTAAGAAATAATATAATCCAAATACAAAACTCAACAGTTAAAATTACAAATTTTAAATTCTATAAACAATTCAGACCTATTTCAATCGAGTTTCTAAAAATATTGAATAAAAAATTAATGCCTGGAAACCTTTTTTCATCTCAAATTGATTTAATATAACTTAAAATTAAATATAATTGAAAAAAAAATTTAGATTTGATTTAAGAAAATGAAACTCAGAAATAATATAATAATATAATCCAAATACAAAACTCAGCAGTTAAAATTACAAATTTTGAATTACATACACAATTCAGACCCTTTTCAACATTTTCTAAAAATATTGAATACACAAATTAATGCTTGAAACCCTTTTTTTATCTGAAATTTATTTAATATGACTTAAAAATTAAAAATAATTGAAGAAAAATTTTATATTCAATTTAGGAAAATGAAATTCAAAAATAATATAAGATTCGTTTCGCCGAAAAATTATTTGACCAGTAAATCAACAATATTTAACATCAAAAATAAATAATATAAGATCACCTAAATATTGAACTCGGCAATTAAAATTACAAATTTTTAATTCCATAAACAATTCGGACCCTTTTCAACAGTTTCTTAAAATATTCAATAAAAAAATTAATGCTTGGAAACCTTTTTTCATCTAAAATTGATTTAATATTTTTTTAAATGAAATATTAGTGAAGAAAAATTTGAGACTTAATTTGGGAAAATGGAAATTCGGAAATAACATAAACTAAATACAAAACTAAGCACTTAAAATTACAAATTTTAAATTCCATGAACAATTCAGACTTTTTTCAATAGTTTCTAAAAATATTGAATACAAAAATTAATGCTTGAAAACCTTTTTTTATCTGAAATTTATTTAATGACTTAAAAATTAAAAATAATTGAAAATGAAATTCAAAAATAATATAAGATCACCTAAATATTGAACTCGGCAATTAAAATTACAAATTTTTAATTCCATAAACAATTCAGACCCTTTTCAACTGTTTCTTAAAATATTCAATAAAAAAATTAATGCTTGGAAACCTTTTTTCATCTAAAATTGATTTAATATTTTTTTATATGAAATATTAGTGAAAAAAAATTTGAAACTTAATTTGGGGAAATGAAACTACGAAATAATATAATCCAAATACAGAACTAAGCAGTTAAAATTACATATTTTGAATTCCATAAACAATTCCGACCATTTTCAACAGTTTCTTAAAATATTGAATA
>CAKNYM010051051.1:190579-205770 GCA_932195095.1 Andricus curvator
TATTTATTTTATATTTTTCGTTTTAGTTGAAAATTCGTTGTTTTTTTGGTTGAAAATAAATTTTTTAACTAAAAATTGAAAATTCATCTCTTTGTTAAAAATATAACTATTTTGTTAAAAATTAATGTTGTTGACTGAAAATTCAACTATTCTCCAATTGAAGATTCATCATTTTAGTTGAAAATTCAACTAGTTGGTTAAAAATTAAGTTTTTTGTTCAAAGTTAATCTTTTTTAATTGAAAATTGAATACTTGGTTGAAAATTGAACTATTTTGGTATCAAATTAACTTTTTGTTGCAAATTCATCTTTTTTGGTTGAAAAATAAACTACTTGTTCGAAGGTTAAACCACTTTCTTAAACAATTATTTTGATGTTGAAAATTCAGTATTTTAGTTCGAAATTCATCTCTCGTTGAAATTTTTCTTTAATTAACTTTTTTGTTGAAAATGAAAATTTTTGGTTTGGAAATGGAACTTTTTTGTGGTTAATTCATTTTTTTACTTGAAAATTTAACAATTAGGTAGAAAATTTGACAGTTTGATTCAAAATTAACTTTTCTGTTCAAAATTTATATTTTTGCGTTGAAAATTCAACTGTTTTCCAAAATTAAAATCTTTTTTGTTTTCAATTTGAAAATTTTCTTTTTTTTTAGTTGATTTTGCAATGTTCAATATTTTGGAACATTTTTAAATAAAAAAAATGCAATTTTCAATGCCTAGTTTTAAAATCTTCTAATTTTGAGTTTACTCTAGAACCATTTAATTCAAAATTGTTTTTGCAACTAGCAAGTCTTCCAATTTCATATTCTACGATTTCGAAGAATTTAAAAAACTAGAAAATTTGGTACGTTTAAAATTGAAACTAAACAATTCGGAATATTCAAATCTAAAATAATTGAATATAAAACTATCAATGCTTTCAATAGTAAATATTTCAATGTTTAAAGATTTAATAGAGAAAATATCCTGACAATTTTAATATTTGAATTTGAAACTACTATCTATTTGATATCAATTTTAATTTCAAAATTAAAACTTTATGAAAGGGAAAAATTGAAAATTCATCGTAAAACATGTAAATTAAGAACTCTAAAATTTTAACTATTTAAAATTAAACAAATTATTCTGTTACTGAGGTATCAATTTCAGTTAGTTCTATGTTTATTAATTTTTATTTTAAAGAACACAATTTTTTATTTCAAATCGTTTAAATTGTTAACACTTCATTCTTGAAATTATCTAATACAATATTTTTCAATTTCAAATGATACATTTTTTAAAATCTTTAACTAAAAATTGGAAAATTTTAAGAAATGCAATTTAAAATTAAAAGTTAAGAAAATAATACAACAAATATCGCTATGATTCAAATTTTTGAATTGCACAATTTTAAGCCTTTCAATTCGAAATTGTTTTTTTTTTAATTGAGTTCAAAATGTTCATAATTTTAGAACATCTTCGAATGAAAAATAATTCATTTAAACATAAAATTGGAAACATGCAAAAATTAAGAAAATTCAAACTAAATATTTTCGAATTCAGGTTTTTGAACCAAAAAAACTTTAGTTTCAAGGCCTCAAAAATTAAACTCTTTTAGAATTGCACATTAAAAACTATAATTTTAAATTGAAATTTACAAATATTTAAGATTATGAATAATGTAAAATTAAAAGTGTTTGAAGAAAAATTTTTTATCAGAAGCTCTCAAAATTTAAAATTCCAGACTTAAATTTGGAAAATTAGACAATTCCATTAGATAGGAGTTGATATTGTATCATTTCAAATTCAGAGCATTTAAAATTGAAAACTTTTTATTTAAAATTTAAAAATCTCGAAATTGAATGATTTCACATTTTTTAAATATTTCAATTTCATGACGTTAAAAATGGAATATTTTCCGATTAGAATTTGAAAAATTCGATCATTTAAAAATAAAAGGAATTGCAATTATAATTTATATTTAAAAGCGTTCAATACTGAATAATTTAAAACTTTTGAATTTAAATAATTTTAATTCGAAGGAATTAAAATTAGACATTGAAAACTAAATTGAATGTTTTAAAGTCAAATCTTCTGAAAGTCTAGAATTTTACATTTTTATTTCATAAAAAATAATAATTTAACATTAAAATTGACCAGACAAATTTTCATAAGATATAATAAATTCATCGTCGTTTTCAATGTTCATAATAAACAAATTTGCTATTATAAATATTTAAAATTGAATTAATTTAAAAAAGAGTTTGAAATAAAAAGGGGTTTTAAATGAGAAACATTAGAAATGAAAAAAATTTTACTCACCAATGATTTTGTGATGTTGAAACTTTTTCTAAGTCTTGAAAATTTCAATTATTGTAAGTAAATTTAAATCGTTCAAAAAATAAGAATTTTCGCATTTTTATACTTTTCAAAATTCAACAATTTCCATTTTAATTGCTAGGGTAAAACTTATGAAAGGGAAAAATTGAAAATTTAGCGTTCAACATGAAAATTCAAAAAATCTAAAATTGTAACCATTTAAAATTTAAAAAATTATTTAATTACTGGGGTATCAATTTCAGATCTTTTACTTTCTATTTGTTTCAATTTAAAACAATACAAAGTTCAATTTATTAATTCCAAATCGTTTACATTTTTATCACTTCGTTTGGAATTATTATTCATTCTTAATATTTTCCAGTCAAATATTTTAAAATTTTTAATGATTCATTTTTTAAAATCTTCAAGTAAAAATTGGACAATTTTAAGATTTTACATTGAAATTTCAAAATTAAAAAAAGAAATACAAAATAAGATTTATATGATTCCGATTTTTGAAATTGCAAGATTTTAAGCCTTCCAATTCGACATTTTTTAAAAGTTGAGTTTGAAATGTTCAATATTTTGGAACATTTTAAAACCAAAAATAATTCAATTTTCAAAATTCAAAATTGTTAAATTAAAAATTCTTCAAGCTGGAAATTGTGCAACTATAAAGTATTTTATTTTGAATTGAAATGGTATTATTTCTAATTAAAAGCGTTCAAAATTTAATAATTTGAAATTCAAAACTCTTGAATATAAGTAACTTTCAATTCGAAGCGTTTAAAATTTTACAATTGGAAATTGAAAACTGAATTAAGTCTTTCAAAATCAATGTTTCTGAAATATTAAAATTTTAAATTGCTATTATATAAAAAAATTATTATTCAACATTAACATTGATTAGAAAAAGTATCAGGTGACATTCAAAGTGATTAAATAGATTTTTTCACTAAAAAATGTGATTTCTTTGAAAAGTAATCACATATTCACCGTTTAAATTTCAAAGTTAAAGAATTTTAATTATTCTGAACTGTTAAAGTTTTTAGAATATTTAAACCTTAAAGGTTTACAATATTTGAAATTCGTTATTCGATTTTTATTATTAATAATTATAATAATAATAGAATTCATTAATTCAGTTTGTCCACATTCGAAAGCATATAATTGTCAAAGTTTTTAAAATAATTAAACTTTAAGGATTCACAGTATTTAAAATTCTTCAATTTTGAAATTTGAACGGGGAAAATGTGATTTTTTTTAAAATAAATAACATTTTTTATTTAAAAAAACTCTATCCAATCACTTTGAATGTCATTGGTACTACTTAATATGATATTTATTAATATTATATTTATCATCTTTACAATTGATATAATTTCAGTTTGTTAAACAATAATTTTTTCAACTGAAAATTGAACTATTCCATTTTTTATTAAAAATTTATTTTTTAGTGTAAAATTTATCTATTTAGTTGAAAATTAATATTGATTAGTTAAAAATTAAACCAATAGGTTGAAAGTTTAATTCTTTTGTTGAATATTCATTTTTTTTCATATTCATAATTTTAGTTGAAAATTCATTTTTTTGTTTGTTAAAATGTAATTTCTTCAAATCAAAATTTAACTATTTTAAGAAAATTTCAACTGATAGGTTGTAAATTAACTTTTTTGTTAAAAATTCA
Source organism: Andricus curvator (assembly GCA_932195095.1). Lineage (NCBI taxonomy): Eukaryota > Metazoa > Arthropoda > Insecta > Hymenoptera > Cynipidae > Andricus > Andricus curvator. The sequence continues at coordinate 194,566 of CAKNYM010051051.1, forward strand.
TATTCTCGGGTTGAAAATTCATCTGTTTTGAAGAAAATTCTTTTTTTTATGCTTGAAAATTCAACAATTTGGTATAAAATTCAACTACTTGGTTAAAAATGTATGTACTTTGTTGAGAATTCATCTTTTTGGGTAGAAAATTTATCTTCTTGGTTGAAAATTCAACTTTTTGATTGAAAATTCAACTGTTTAGTCGAGGATTCAACTATTTTGTAGAAAATTTGTCTTTTTTGGTTGAATTTAACTGTTTTTGATTAAAAATTAAAATATTTTTTATAAAAATACCAACTATTACATTTCATTCTTTTTGTTTGAAAAGTCTTACATTTTTGGTTAAGAATTCATCTTTTTCAGTTAAAAATTGAACATTTTTCTATTTAGTTGGCAATTCGTTTTTCTTTTATTAAAAATTAATTCTTTTAAACTGAAAATTCAACTATTGGGTTGAGACTCTTTTCGATGTTGCTTTGTGAATTTTCAAGAATTAATAATGTTTTAAACCATTTTCATTGAAAAGTTATAATTTGGCTATGTTTTAACGAATAGGCTACATTTTTTACAGAATTAACTAGGAATATCATTCCGATGACTTTTTTATATAATGCTTTGCAAATTTCTAAGAATTATTAATTATTTGAACAATTTTTATAAAGAAATCAAGAACTTGGCCATTTTTCAAGGAATAGAATCAATTAGTTTAGTGCATCAAGATTTCTTTGGCAATTAAAAAAAAAATTCACAGTTTGGTTATTTATCAACGAACATGCTTTTCCGGTGACTGTTTGATATGAAACTTAGCAAATTTGGAAGCATTATTAATTATTTAAACAATTTTTATAAAAAAATTCAGAGTTTTTCTATTTTTCAACAAATAGACTCAATTACAAAAAAATTAACTAAGAATATCTTTGCGATGACTCTTTTCTATGGTGCTTTGAAAATTCCCAAGAGTTCATAGTTTGTCTATTTTTCAACAAATATGCTCAATTTAAAAAAAAATTAACTCAGAATATCTTTGCGATGACTCTTTTCTATGGTGCTTTGCAAATTTCCAAGAATTATTAATTACTTAAACAATTGTCATAAACAAATTATGAGCTTGGCCTTTTCTCAACGAATAGGATAAATTATTTCAGGGTATCAAGAAAGAATGTGAATCGAATAACCATTTTCTACGATACTTTGCAAATATACAATAATTATTAATTATTCCAACAATTTTCATAAGCATATTCAGATTTTGGCTATTTTTCAAAGAATAGGCACAATTTGTTTACGGAGTCAACTAAGAATATCTTTCCGATGACTCTTTTCTATGTTTCTTTGTAAATTTACAATAATTATTAACAATTTGAACCATTTTCATACAAAATGCAGAATTTGGCTATTTTTCTACGAATAGGCTCAATTTTTTTGCAGAATTAACCAAGAATATCTTTCCGATGACTTTTTGTATGATGCTTTGCAAATTTACAATAAATAATTATTAATTATTATAAAAAATTAAGAGTTCAGCCATTTTTCAATGAATGGGCTCAGTTTTTTTACGGGATCACCAAGAATGTATTTCCAATAACTCTTTTCTACGGTACTTTGTAAATTTACAATAATTACTATTTATTCAAACAATTTTTATAAACATATTCAGAGTTTGGCTGTTTTTCAAGGAGCAGGCTCAATTTTAACAGAATTAAATAAGAATATATTTCAGATGCCTTCTTTTTTGTATTGTTTTGCAAATTTACAAGATTTATTAATTATTTGAACAATTTTCATTACAAAATTAAGAGTTTGGCTATTTCTGAAAGAATAGGCCCAATTTGTTTCCAGAATGAACAAAGAATGTATTTTCAATAACTATTTTCTACGATACTTTGCACATTTACAATAATTATTAATTATTTAAACAATTTTCATAAGCATATTCAGAGTTTGGGCATTTGTCAAGGAATAGACAAAATTTGTTTCCGAAGTCAACTAAGATTGTCTTTCCGATGCTCTTTTCTATGTTGTTTTGTAAATTTACAAGAATTATTAATTATTTAAACAAATTTGATGAAAAAATAAGAATTTGGCTATTTTTCAACGAATAGGGTGATTTTTTTACAGAATTAACTAAGAATATCGTTCCGATGACTTCTTTCTATTATGCTCTTCAAATTTCCAAGATTTGTTAATTATTTAAAATATTTTCATGAGCAAATTAAGAGTTTGGCAATTTGTCGAATCGTATACGTCGCAGATGGTCATCCATCCGAGTGCTATGCACGCTCGAAAAGGCTTGACATCTGGACTCTTCTCGAGTCGAGATCATTTACTGTGTATTTCTATGAAAATTTGTACGCGCCGACATTTTATAGGTTTTTTTCCGAAGTTGCATGAAAATGTTTAGAGTTGCACAATTATTTATTCTGCATCGTGAGAAGGTATCCACGCGAAACCGTGTACAAATCAAAATTATTGAAGTAAAAATTAATGTAATGGTATTTGATTGAAAATGTGGAAAAGTGTGTGGAAAATGAATCTTCTTTTTTAAAAAATCTTCGTTTTGATTGAAAATTTAACTACTTGGTTGAAACTTGAACTAGTTTTTTATCAATTTTTTTTTCGTTAAAAATTAATTTTTTTACTGATAATTTAACTATTTCAGTTGAAGATTCATCATTTTAGTTCAAAAGTCACCTCTTTGTTTGAAAATTCAACAATTTTGTTAAAAAATTATTTTTTTTTTAGTTGAAAATTGATTTTTCAACTGAGAATTTAACTATTCCATTTGTGGATGAAAATTTATCTTTTTGGTTGAAAATTCAACTGTTTGGTTTAAAATTTACATAACTATTTTGTTCAAAATTCATTAATTTATTTGAAAATGCGTTTTTTGTGGTAGAAAATCAATCTTCTGGGTTAAAAATGTATCTTTTTGGTTTAAAATATTCAACTCTTCGGTTGGAAATTTAACTATTTTGTTGAAAATTCGGTTTTTTTGGTTAACATTAATTTTTTAGGCCTTGAAACTAAATTTTTTCTTCATTTTTGGAGGTTTTCTATTTCAAATTTTACAATGTTGTTATTTAAAATTCAAATATTAAAAATCTCAAGATAATTTCACATTTAAATCTTTGAAAAATTTAATGTTGAAAGCCTATTGATAGTCAGTTTTAAATTAATAATTTTAGATTTAAATATTCTAAATACTTTCGTTTCCATTTTAAACGTTCAAAATTGTCTTTTTTTTAAATTCTTCGAAATCAGATTAAATTCAAAACAATTAAAAATTAAGACAAGAGCTTCTCAAAATCAGATTTTAAAAATGAAAGAATTTTAGAACCAGGCATTGAAAATTGAATTATTTCTTATTTGAAATTGTCCCAAAATATTGAAATTTTCAAACTCAACTTCAAAAAAATTTCGAATTGAAAGGTTTAAATTTTAAAATTTCAAAAATCGGAATCATATCGATCTTATTTTGTATTCCTTTTTTTTCAATTTTGAAATTTCAATGTAATATCTTTAAATTGTCCAATTTCTACTTAAAATTTAAAAAAATGAATCATTTAAAATTTAAAAATTACAAGAATGAATAATAATTCTAAACGAAGTGTTAAAAAATGTAAACGATTTGAAATTAAAAAGTTGAACTTTGTATTGTTTAAAATTGAAATAAGTACAAAGTAAATAATCCGCAATTGATACCTCAGTAATTAAATAATTTGTTTAATTTTAAATGGTTACAATTTTAAAATTCTGAATTTTCATGTTTCACGCTATTTTTCCCTTTCGTATGTTCTAATTTTGCAATGAAAATGGAATTGGAATAGATAATAGTTTCAAATACAAATATTAAAAATGTCAGGACAAATTCACAATTAAATCTTTCATAATTGCAAAATTTCACATTGAAAGCATTGATAGTCAGTTGTATATTCAATAAGTTTAGAATTAAATGTTCCTAATTGTTTGATTTCAATTCTACACCTACAAAATTATCTGTTTTTACAAATTTTTAGAAATCGTAGAATATCAAATTGAAAATTGAAATTCTCAAATTCAAACCTTAAAAATGAGTAGATTATAAAACTAGGTATTAAAAAGTAAATTATTTTTTATTAAACAATGTTCCAAAATATTAAACATTTCAAACTCAACTTTAAAAAAAAATTTGAAATCGTGCAATTTCGAACATCGGAATCATATCGATCTTTTTTTTTGCATTCCTTTTTTCATTTTTTTATTTTCAATGTGATATCTTAAAAATGTACGATTTTTAGTTGAAGATTAAAAAAAACAATTATTGATTGAATAAATTCAAAAATGAATAATAATTCTAAAGGAAGTGTTAAAAATTAAAAGATTTTAAATTAAAAAGTCAATAAAAATTTTGTTTTAAAAATCAAAATAGATACAAATTAAAGTATCTGTAATTGATACCTTCATTAAAGGCTACAATTTTCATTTTTCCCTTTCATAAGTTTAAATTTTGCAATTAAAATTGAACAGATTAAATTTTGAAAAGTATAATTAACAATTTGTACATTTTTAAACGATTTGAATTTACGTAAATTAATTGAGAATTTCAAGCGTTTGAGTAGAAAAAGGTTTTAATATTACAATTCTTGCTAACTAAATATAATTTCAGTTGTAAATAAAGTTTCGGATTCTTTTAATTTTCAACGCTCCGCAATAGAGACTTTTTCATTTGTAATATTTTGCATCTAAAATATTTTGCATTTATTATTATTACAATATTTATTACTTTGTATTTTGAACGTTTTTTTTTTAGAATAATTCAATATTAAAGGTTAATACTGAAAATTGTTTCAGTTTGAACAGTGGAAATGACGGTGAATTTATTTTTTTATCTTAGATCAATTTGTCTGATCAATTTTAATGTTAAATTATAATTTTTGTATATACAAAAAATTTAGAATTCTCGAGTTTCCGAAACTTTGATTTTGAAACATTAAATTCAATTTTAAATTTCAAATCTCACATTTTAACGGCTTCAAATTGAAAATGATTTAAATTCAAAAGTTTTCAAATAAAAAAATTAAACGATTTGAAATTAAAAAGATAATAAGAATTATGTAGTTAAAAATCAAAATATATAAAAATTAAACTATCTGAAATTGATATCTCAATAATTGAATAATTTCTTAAATTTGTAATGGTTACAATTTCAGAAATATGAATTTTCATGTTGAACGCTAAATTTTCAATTTTTTTCCTTTCATAAGTTTCAGTTTTGACAGTTAAAATTGAAATGGTTGAATTTTGAAGAGTAGAATTAACAATTTTTTTAATTTTAATTTTTAAACGGTGTAAATTTACTTAAAATAATTTAGAAATTTGTAGGATTTCAATATAAAAAAGTTTTCACATTAGAATTCTTTGTGACTAAAAATTAGGTTTTTTTAGAATAATTCGAGTTAAAAGGTTTATAATTGAAATTTTTTCATTGTGAACCGCGAAAATCACACTGAATTTATTTTTTGATCTTAAAAAGATATGTCTAATTAATTTTAGTGTTAAATTATAATTTTTTAATATAATAACAATTTATAATTCTAAAATTTGAGAAACTTTGATGTTGAAAGATTCACAATTTTGAATTTAAAGGATTTTTAATTAAACAATTTTTAATTTAATGCCTCCAGAATAACTTCAAAACATTGAAAATTAAATTATTTTTTATTTAGAAATGTTCCAAAATATTGAATATTTCAAACTGAACATAAAAAAAACCAATTTAATATTGAAAGGCTTCATTAACGATATTATTTTGTATTCTTTTCTTAATTTTGAAGTCATAATGTAATATATTGAAATTGTCCAATTTTTTTCGAAGATTTAAAAAAAATAAAAATTTTAAAATAGTTGGTTGGAAGATTTCAAGAATGAATGTTAATTCTAAATAAAGTGTTAAAAATTAATGAATTCGAAATGAAAAAATGAAAAATGGTGTTGCTTAAAATCAAAATAGATAAAAATAGAACTAACTGAAATTAATACCTGGATAATTGAATAATTTGTTTAATTTTAAATAGTTACAATTTTAAAGTTCCTAATTCAAAAGTTTTCTATTTTTAATTATTGATTTTTGAACGATTTTAATTAGAAACGATACAGTTTCAATTTCTTTGAATTTTAAATGATTCAATTTTCAAAATTCCAAACTGAAAATATTCAATTTTGAACATTTTGGAATTGTTCTATTTTCGAAATTTTAATCTGAAATCATTCAATTTCGAGATTCTTAAATTCAAAATAGAATTATTCAATTTTCAATTAGAAATGATACAATTTTAACTACTCTGAAATTATATTGTCCACTTTTTAAATTTTCAGTCTGAAATTTTTCAATTTTGAGAGTTTCTGATTAGAAATTTTGCAATTTCAAACATTTCAAATGTCAAATTATTCAATCTTGAAACGTTTTTATTCAGAAGTGATACAAGTTCAATTTCTTTCCAATCCATTCGAAATATTGTCCTTTTTCAAAATTTTACCTAATCTAAAATTGTTTGATTTGGAACGTTTCCAATTCAAAATCTTTGAATATATTTTTCTTTAAATTTCAGACGCTTTTAATTCGAAATTATTAATTATTCTTTCAACAATTTTTTTAAACTCAATATTAAAAAATTGGCAATTGAACATTATATGAAAAAATTATAAATTTTTAAAACTTAAATATGAAATTTAGTTCATAAATAACCTTATTTCACTAAACATTAGCTACCGCAGGAATAATTTTTATAAATTCTTTTATTCCTTTCAGGAAGATGTCCTTATTCAGAAACTCATTATGATCATGAGCAAGAATTGGAGTGTCGAACATTGGTGAAAATCCAAGAGCTGGTATTCCAATCTATAAATAGTAAAATAATCTTTTGAATTGTCTCATTATTTATATCATATTACCAAAAAATTAGACTTACAGCACGTAAATAACGCGAATCTGTCGTTCCAGGGCAAATAATAGGATTGAATTTCACATTCGAATCGTCACAGGCCTTTTTAAACGCAACCTAAAAAATATTGCTTGCGTCTAATTTTGAGTTTTCAATAAAAGGATCTTTGTTTTCGAAACTGTAATAAACCCCTTTTCCAGCTTCTTCGCACCATCCTTTAATCATATTTTCAAATTTTTCGTGATTCACATCAGGAGCGATTCGAATATCGAAACCAACTGAAAGTTCTTTTGGAATCACGTTTAATTGCACACCGCCCTGTTTATGAATAAATAATTATCATTAAAAGAAAATTAAAAAAAAAACAAGAGGGTTGCTACAGTTTAGGGGATTCTGAAAAATCAGGGAAAATGTGACGTTGCAATTTTATTGTAAGTCACAAGCAATTAATTTTCAGAGATTCAATGATTCTTCAAAATTGGATTTAGTTGATTTAAAAATTTTAAGACTCAATTATAGTTCCTGAATCCGCAAGCTGCATGGTTTTCCAAGACATGGGTTTATTAAATTTAGTTCCTTTATTACTAAGAATTGATTTTGCCTGTTTTTATTTTTTTATTTATGTATTGCCCGAGTAATCCGACTATCCTGAAGAAGCCTCGTCCATCCTGACCTAACGAGAAACTTCAAGAAGCATTTGGGACGCCTTTTGTCGATTGGAGTTACTCAAATCCCTTGAAATTTCCCGCCCAACTTACTGCTGTGTGCTGTGTGCACCTAGTCGTACCTCAAAACCTATTGAATATTTTTGGAATGCTGTTGGGATTATTACTGCTGATTGTTTTTGACGCCCCCTTCAACTTATGTACCTTGGAGTGGAATTCAAAAGTTCTTACTTTGGGAAGGTTTATTTTCGATCCCCGCGGCAATCCCTGAGGCCTGACTGCATGCAAACCGGATGCAAACAGCTGTGCGCACGAAACGTTTGCATGTAATTTGAGTCACACTGAGTCCGCACGTTTGCATTAAATTTGGGCGTATTTTGTGAGAAATACACAGAATATTCTCAAGTTTCCAACAATTTTTTGTCACATTTTCTCGTTAAATCGTTAACTAGTATTAGTTCAATAATTGATCAATTTCAATACTTACGTATATTTTAAATAATTTTCATATTCGTAAATTGCCGTTATGATTTTTCCATTTTTAGTATATCATTTGAAATTTCTACTTTTATAATCTATGAATCCAAACAATAAGCGAGTTGTTATTGCAATAAGTAGTTAATGAATACTAGAATTTTTTTTCTTTTTTTTTGGAAGAATGAAAATGGATAGTTATTTTTAAGTGGTTGCCCTTCTAGAAAAAAATGATTGGACCCGATTGAGACAGATTGACGGGTGAATCGTTTTGAATTGGTGTTAATAGGGACAAATTTTGTTTATCGTTCTCAATCATTTTCAATCGGGACAAGCGTTTGAATCGTTCGCAATCGGGTATGTGCATAGAGACGTCGATCGGAAACCTAACCCTAAAAGCCGTGAAGGTGACTTGGGTGATTATTTTTAATTTTTTAATTTTTCGAGTGTTTTACGTGGAGGCTCTTCGGATTTGTTCAGGTAAAAGTGATAGCAGTGGTTTTCAGAGGTTATTGAATATTATTATTGGGTTGGAAATATAACTTGAGGCTTTCTGAACGTTGAATTGAGTGGTCATTTCACATTTTTTGAGTGTTTTACGTGGAGGGTCTTCGGATATTTGTTCAGGTAAAAGTGGTAGTGGTGGTATTAGGGGGTTGTTGAATATTATTATGGGTTTGGAAATCTAGTTCGAAGTTTTCTGAAGGTAACTTGTGTGATCATTTTAAATTTTAAAATTTTTAGAGTTTTTTACGTGGAGGCTCTTCGGATTTATTAAGGCAGAAGAAGAAGGGGTGGTCTTAGCGGGTTGTTGAATATTATCATGGGGTTAAGAATATAACTTGTGGTTTTCTGAAGGTGACTGGATGATTATTTTTAATTTTTTGAATATTTTACGTGGAAGCTCTCCGGATTTGTTAAGGTAAAAGTAGTAATGGTAGTCTTAGGGGAGTTTTGGATTTAGAGGCGCTATAATTTTGGAATTCCTTTTGGGCCTAATCGACCGCTGTGATTCGTTTACGAGGACAGAAAACTTTCAGTTCAAACTCGTCCACCAATAGCAGAACCGACATTCCGCAAAGACTCAGAATGGCGGCAGCCGGCGGAATAATACATAACCCCAAACTCCAACCACGTGTTTTCAATCGTTTCGCCGTTTCGATACCACCCTAATAGCACGGAACATTCCGGGAACGTTCCTGGAACGTTCCGCGGGCACCTTCGGAACGTTCCAGCGGAACGTTCCAGGAACGTTCCCGGAACGTGTAAAATGTCCGCCCCTTGGGAACGTTCCACTGGAACGTTCCAGGAACGTTCCACTGGGACCTGAGGGGAACTTTCCATTATTGTTATTTTTAACAACAATTATCTCGTAAACCGTAAGAGATAGGTAAAAATGGATGTGATTTTTGAGTTTTGAGTACCGCATATACTACACTATAACATGATATCTGTATCATAAACTGACATCGATTTTGACCTATCACTTACGGTTTACGAGATATTTATTGATAATAATAACAATAACGTTAATTTATGTTTGGAACGTTCCAGTGGAACGTTCCCAAGCGGCGGACATTTTACACGTTCCTGGAACGTTCCGAAAGTTCCCGCGGAACGTTCCGGGAACGTCCCAGGAACGTTCCGTGCTATTAGGGCAGAACCAGTGCTGCAGGTGTTATGCGTATTACATTTAATTCAAATAATGGTATTTCAGAGGTTTTTTTTCTTTTTTAACTTATCCGAGATTATCCCCAAAAAAAATCTTTCTAAATCACTCAATTTCCGAACTTTTAACTTCTATTGTGACGTTATTGGAAACTAATGCAAAACACATGGTCATCTTTTGTCCTAAAAAAAAACGAGGGATCAGTTCGTCTCAACTGTCTCAGGAAACCAGTCGTGTTTTTCGAGAATAAGGGAAGAAACCAAATATCAAATATAAAATTTAAAAATTTTCCACAAAGTATAACCTCAAGTGTAACCTGAAATTGGACAGGGAATAGAAGAGAGCCTGGAGAATATTTTTAAAGATAAGTTCTTTTTTTCTTAGATCAATTTGTATTAATTTTACTGAAACAAAATTTTTAAAGCTCAAAGCTTCAAATAATGATGAAATTTCTTGATAAAAATTTTAGACTATCGTGCCTCATGTGGGTTTAATGGGGGGGGGGGGGGTAAACTCTAAAGATACTTCAAAGCGGTTAAAAACTCAAAAATTAAACTGATGATGTTTCACTTGACGCGCTGTTTTCAAAGATTCCTAAATGCATTTTAAGTTTCCCTTAAACTTGTGATATTTCAGTTCAATTTTTATAAGTATTTCAATATTTCAAGCAGGAGAAAATTTGACATATATGTTTATATATGGCTCTTTATCGAATTTGAAAGAATTAGGTATGCGAAGGAATTTCCAATTGATTTTAATGGTTTGAAAGAAATTCCAAATCTTTTCTTTCTTGAAAATCCTGACATGTTGGGGTAGGGCTTCTTTTTGACAAATTACAGGAATTGATTTTATGGTTTTTTTTTTTTTTGTTTATGACTTTTTGTAATAACTTTTTGATCCCTTTTCAAAGAATTTCCACGCGATAAATCAGGGAAATTACGGTATTTCAGAGGTTTCTTTAACTTATCCGAGATTATCCCTAAAAAATCTTTCTAAATCACTCATTATTCCGAACTCTTAACTTCTATTGCGACGTTATTAGAAATTTTCTTCTTCTAAATATTAATTTCAGTGCTTTTGGGATTTTTAAGGATTCAAATCATAATATTACGGAAATTACGGTATTTCAGAGGTTTTTTTTCTTTTTTAACTTATCCGAGATTATCCCCAAAAAAAATCTTTCTAAATCACTCATTATTCCGAACTCTTAACTTCTATTGCGACGTTATTAGAAATTTTCTTCTTCTAAATATTAATTTCAGTGCTTTTGGGATTTTTAAGGATTCAAATCATAATATTACGGAAATTACGGTATTTCAGAGGTTTTTTTTTTTTTCTTTTTTAACTTATCCGAGATTATCCCCAAAAAAAATCTTTCTAAATCACTCAATTTCCGAACTTTTAACTTCCATTGCGATATCTATATATAATTCTTTTTCAAATTAAAAAAAAAAAAAAAAAAAAAAAAAAAAAAAAAAATTATTGG
>CAKNYM010051051.1:205870-230636 GCA_932195095.1 Andricus curvator
GTTACAGATAGACTATCCACCGTACGACGAATAATCACTTAACTTGGACATGATTTCGGCTCGCAAAACAAATTTCGCGCATAAAGGTGTTAGTTGGGTGTACAATCTAAACATGAATAATACAAACAATAAAGTAGCCTCGGAATGGACTGAAACTTGGATCGACAAAATGCATACACACGGTAAACGTAAAGGTCGAATTTCAGGCGATGAATGGAGACTGGGTGTCTGGAATGCTAGAGGAGTGAATGACCTTAAAATAAGAGAACTACGAGAAACTATGCATGCAAGGAAACTAGATATTTTATGTGTACCTGAGACGAAGAAAAAGGGTTGCGAAAGTAGAAACATAGAAAATGGGGTGTTGAAAGGCGGTTTTGAAATATGGTCAGGAGTAGGTAGTGAATCAAATCGTAGTCAAGGGATCGGTTTAATTATGAATAAAAAAGCAAGACAGCATCTCAAAGATCATGATTTTGTATCTCCCAGATTGTTGTGGGCTAGAATGAAGGTAGGAATCAGAAGGTTATTTATCATAGCGTGTTACGCCCCAGTTGACAGTGAGCCGCGAGAAGTCAAAGACGCTTTCTGGGACACTTTAAATGATACAATAAGTACTTGCGATCCAGGTGAAAGAATAATTCTGCTAGGAGATATGAACGGATGGGTCGGCGTTCAACGTCAGGATACAGATACAGAAAGGGTACTAGGTAAATTTGGGGATCCAAGAAAAAATTATAACGGGGAAAAATTAGTTAGCTTATGCCTAGAAAAGGGCCTATTTATTACCAATACTTGGTTTCGACATAAAATGATCCACACGTACACTTGGTGTAAAGGAAATAACCGCAGTGTAATTGACTTCGTTATTGCGGATGAAAGACTAAGAGAACTAGTCAAAGATACAAGAGTCATGAGGGGTTCCGAATGCAATACTGATCATTATCTTTTAATCTCTAAAATAAACTTAGGCCGGGGATGGAAAAGAAAGAGAACAGAAAAAACGAAACAAACTCGAATAAAGATTGAAAATTTACAGAAACCGGAAGTACGAATAGAGTTTCGAAATAAGTTAAGCGAACGCATAGATAGGGCAATTTGGGGAGCGCTTACGAGCAATAAAGATATAGAGGGCGCGTGGGCTTTATTACGGGATATCATTGTTAAAACTGCAATTGAAGTGTGTGGTACGGCAGTGGTAGGAAGAAAGTCTGGTGATGCATGGTGGAATGATGAAATTCAAGCAGCCCAGCGAGAAAAGAAAAAAGCGCACAAGAGAACATTAAACATGACAGGTCTTAGCGATGAGGAGAGAAATAGACTCAAAAATGATTACAAAGACAAAAAGAGGAAAATGAAACGACTAGTCAAGGAGAGTAAAGAAAAAATCAGAACAGAAGAAGAGAACAAAATACAAAACGGCTTTGGAGGAATAATGAAACTACTATATAAACAGTTGAAGGAAAGTAAAAGTACAGAGTTTGCTAGCATGAGAAACAGCAAAGGTGAAATGCTATATGATATAGACGGGATAGTAGACGCTTTAAAAGACTCTTTTAAAGAACTATTAGGAGGTGAAGATATAGGACAACAAAACTGCGACATAGAACATAATGCATTAGAAAACCCAATTGAAAAAGTCTGTGTCACTGAGGTCCGAGACATAATTAAGAACTTGAAAAACGGTAAGGCTGCTGGCATAGACAGTATTAGTGCTGAAATGCTCAAATACGGTGGCGAGTACATACCTCACAGGTTGTGCGAATTAATCAATTTATGTATCGAGACGGGGAAAGTCCCAGACGATTGGAAAAAAGCGATTATCGTACCAATATACAAAAGAAAGGGAGATAAAAACAACTGCAGTAATTACAGAGGTATCAGCCTACTAAGTACCGTAAGTAAAATATACTCAAAAATACTTATTCGTAGGGTAATGGAAATCACAGAAGAAAAAATATGGGAAGTCCAAAGTGGATTTATGCCAGGAAGATCATGTACAGATCAGATATTTAGCCTAAGACAGATCACAGAAAAAAGCTTGAGAGTAGGAAAGAAAGTTTTCTGTGCATTTATTGACCTAGAAAAAGCATTTGACACGGTAAATAGAAGTAAACTTTGGGAAGTTCTTAAAGAATACGGAGTAAATGGAGGGCTCCTGCAAGCAATAAAAACAATATATACAGGTAGTAAAGCGAGCGTAAGGGTAAACGGGAAACTGAGTGACTGGTTCGATATTACGCAAGGCGTGAAACAAGGATGCGTTATGTCCTCGTGGCTATTTATCATATTCATGGATAAGTGTCTAAGAACTGCACTCTTCGACGAAGAAGGTGTAGATCTCCAAACAGTTAAGGTACGTGGGTTAGCTTTCGCAGATGACAAGATTGTTATGGCAGAATCAGTCGAGGACTTGCAAAGAATGTTGAATAAACTTCATACAAGCATGAAGGACATGGGACTCAAAATTAACGTAAATAAAACAAAAATCATGGTGTTTGAGGGAAAGAGTGAGAAAACAATGTGCAACATTGTCCTAAATGATGAGAGATTAGAACAAGTTGACAAGTACTTATATCTAGGTAGTCTATTCACTAGCGACGGAAAAATAGATGGGGAGTTAGATAGGCGCATAAATAAGGGTAAACAGGTTATCGGTAGAGCAGGGTCCATCCTAACAAATAAAAACATATCAAAAAAAGCTAAAATGGCCATACACAATTCTATATTCGTACCGACTGTACTATACGGTAGCGAGACATGGACATGTCAAGAAAAGGACAGGAGTAAAATTAACGCGATCGGCATGAAACCTCTGCGCATAATATGCGGGAAAACACTAATGGACAAAGTCCGAAACGAGACAATCCTCAAAGAATGTGGTGCAAAAGAGACAATAGTTGACACATGGGAAAGAAATCAGTTAAGATGGTTCGGACATCTTGAAAGAATGAAAGATGAACGACTGACCAAACAAGTGTATAAAGGTAAAGTAAATGGCAGAATGCCCAGAGGTAGACCGCCGAAAGAATGGTTAGAATCTGTAAATGAGACATTAATTCGTAGAGACATAAGAAGCCATAGGAACACAAGAGCTTGCATGAAAAAATGCATGGACGTGAAGGAAGCTAGAGTAGTATGCCAGGACAGAAAAGTGTGGCGACAAATAGTTTGTAAACAGAGTGACAGTAGAATGAATGACGCCTGAAACAAAGACCTTGGATACTAATGGGCCCAAGTGGAGAACCATACATAACAATTTTGTGAGGCTCTTCACTTGGGGTGATCGCTAGAGAGATTGATCAGCAACCTGGGTCGGAGCAGTGTTGCGGAGTAAACGTGTCATTTAAATAAATAACACGAGAATTCCAGATCAATCTAAAATATATATACCTAACACTTATATACCTATCCACCTCATACCTATATTCCTACCTACCTTATACCTATATACCCATATGCACACTACTATTCTCCAACCGAGCAAGTCACGCCTACCCCGAAAGGGAAATGGCTTAATGGTATAATAATAATAATAATAATATACAATGGCCAACGGCCAACGGCCATACCACGCTGAAAACCCCAGTTCTCGTCAGATCACTGAAGTTAAGCAGCGTTGGACGCGGTTAGTACTTGGATGGGTGACCATTCAAGAATACTGACATGAGTGCTGTTGGCACATCGTGGGTGTGGTGAGCCCACACTTGTAGTTATTTATAACTACAAGAAAAACCTAGAAACACTACCCGAATCGGGTAGTGTCACGCCTACCCTGAAAGGGAAATGGTTTAATGGTATACAATACATAAATTATTGCAGATCACTGTTTAACTGAAGGAAGGGGAGTATATATTATAGTCATTATATAATATGCTGTATTGGATCTATGGTTTGATAAGCTTATTTCAGGTAAGTGCCTTTTCATGCTTTTCATCATCGAAAATGTTTAGAACTCTTAATATTTAAAAATGTGACAGTATGGATTTTTAAATAGTTTATGTTTTAATTTTTTTTCTTTCATGAAAATAATTACTATAATTCCCCTTTTTTTAGTTCTTTTTGCGCTGCGATCCCTGAATCTCTGATGGCAGTATATTACAAGTATATATAATATACTTTTTTCCACAGATAAGTTCAGATATACCAATAAGGGTGCATTCGAGATTCATAACGAGAGGAAGGATCGCAGTAACATCTCTGAGAGACACAGAGCGCGGTTGATTCGCAAAGAAGCAGAGAAGATAGACTCAGCCAGCCCTATTCCTTTAACATCAAATTTGACGGTGTCCAATATTTTTCTAGCCAGTGAAGAGGAACTTTCAAGTGGCATAAAAATTAAACCTACCGAAGATAAACGAAAATGTGTAAAAATTAAACAAAAAGATCAAACTTTCGTTATTATTGCAATTATGCATACGAATAATTGAATACTGCACAAACACAGAGATCAAATTTTTATTCTTTTTTCTTTACAACTGCTAGAAACTTTATCAATAAAAAGGATTAAAAATTGTTACGCATTCTAGAATTTCTTACTGTATATTATATATGTTATTATTAGGATAATTTTGTGGCTCACGAGCTTCTGGAACTGTATGGGCGATATAAATTATGACATAATACGAGCTAATATGTAAATTAATCATCTATAATTTTTGTGTAACTGCGGTTGCTTCAAAAATAAATGTCGTCATCTATAAGTTTATGTCTAAGAAATTTCAGGCCTTTTTTATAACTTATTACACGTTAAATTAAAGTGTTATGTAACATTTATGTAACCGGGTACTGTAAAAGTAACGTGACCCTGTGCATTCCTGTTACATTACAAGAATTTGATTATCTATATAATGGTATGTGCATGGTACTCATAAATACCATTTTGGATAATCAAATTCTTGTAGTGTAGCAAGCATGAACAAAAATCACGTTACTTTTACGTTACCAGGTTACATGAATGTTGCATAACACTGTTCTATATTTCTTGCGTAACAGTTTGAGTACTGTTACAGAATTGTTCCAACATTGTTACAGATCGTGTGTAACAAAGTTTTAGAATTGTTCAAAAGTTGTTATAGAATGTACAAAGGGGGTTCTTAATTTGTTCCAGAATTGGTACGAAACATGTGTCACAGCGTTCTAGATCTGTGATAGAATTGATATAAGATGTGTGTAACCTAGTTCTAGAATTGTTCTAGAATTGTTACAGAATTGTTACAAATTTGTAACTGAGTTATAGATCTGTTACAGAATTGCTACAAAGCATCGCAACTGAGTTCTAGATCTGTTACAGAATTGTTACAAAGCATTGTAACTGAGTTCTAGATCTGTTATAGAATTGTTACAAAGCACGGTAACTGTGTTCTAGAACTGTTACCGAATTGTTACAGAGTATGGGGGATGACATAGTTACTCGCTGGTTACTAACTTGTTAGTAACCTGATCTGGAACGTGTTCTTTTGTGTTCTAGAACAGTTATAGGTCTGTTATATATCCATGTTTGCTGGGACGTGGAGGGTCTTCGGATTTGTTCAGGTAAAAGTGGTAGTGGTTTTCTCAGGGGTTTTTTGATTATCATTATTATTATTATTACGGGGTGGGAAATATAACTTGGGTTCTCCTCATACAAATTAAAAATTTTTAAAAAAGGAGGTGGATACCCGGGTACTCCGTTACGCCGATGAAGCTGTTTTTTTGTCACACACATAAGGGTTAATTTGCAACCTAAATTTCGTAATCAAAATGAAATAATACTGTTAATTTATTTGAGAAATAACTTCTAAAAACGTGTTTAGGTATTATACTCAGGTATCGATATTTAAAAAAAAATAGGCCGCAACCGAATTAAACAAATTAAAATGTAATGAAAAATAATACGCAAAATTCATGAAAATTACTACAAAATAAGTTATTTGGAAATATATTGGTGATTGCTCCTTGATCACGAGGGAATTATTTAATAATTTAAAATCTTTTGAAAAGTTATCTTTTACAGATATGTAATTTAAAAAAAGTAAATAATCGTTTTCAAATAATTCCCGCGAGATCAATGTGCTGCCACCAACATAATGGCAGACTTACTTCATCTCGAGTCCCGATGGAGAACGATAGGCAACAATAGCCAGCCTCAATCGTTCCGAATCGGTACGACCCGATTAAGAAACACAATTGGGAACAATTGGCAAATAAGGTTTCTATAATGTTAAGAAGTTATTCATATTTATTGTTTTTAGAGTTTTATTTACATGATAACAGCTGCATACTCGTTTTGATTATCATTAAATTCGTCATCAGAAAGTTCGGCATTATCGTAACGATCGATTTTTTCGAAGCAAGGGACCAACAAACATTTAGATTGTACTCTAGATTGTACAGAATCTATAGAAACAACGCTCTTCTCTGTTTCCAAGTCTGATACTAAATGTACTTCTAAATCCGAAGAAGATATTCCCAGATTATAAAATTCCCCTTTTTGCTTGAATTTTCGTATTTTCAAAATGTTTCAAAATGTTGATGACGAGACATATTCTATCATTTATCAAAACGCAATGATTAAGTTTACACAAATTCGACACAAATCTGCGGACTCAGCATGACCAATAATTTGCACAAAATAGTTTCAAATTACTATATCAAACACCTATCAAATGGTATACAAATTACACTCAAACCGTTTGCATAAAACTTGTACGAAATGTGTAACATGCGTGCCGTCAGGGATGCGAGTGGGACCTCTTTAGCTCAGGCCCGAATCATCAATGTCAACGTTCTCGGTACCAGGGACTTTAAATTGGATGGATCTATAAAGTCCTAGTAGCCGGCTTGGTTGTTCAGATAATTCGGACAGGATGTCTTGGACAATAATTCAACATCTAATGGACGAAATTGATTGATCTCTAATTATGATCATCAAATTCAGGAGAGAATATTTTGTTTGGACACAGCATCCTTGATATCTACTTCTAGTTACATCCCTGAGAGCCCTTTTCTTCTGTTTCAACATTTCCTTGTAACGCCAATCAGAACGCCCCATTTTAACCAATCAGGACCAAGCCGGTTGCCAAAGAAGTAAACAACGCTGGGAAAAACCCTAATCTTTCGTCGAGCAGCTTGCGGAGTAACATCGTTCGTTAGAATATCTAAACAGTTTAATTTAAACAAAGTGTATAACGCGATAATCCTGAATTTACTATTCTGTTGATTGCTACCCTGTGTGAGATCTTTTGAGTGCTGTCACGGATTATCAATTTATCACGGATTATCGTCTTATCAGATTCAGAAAGGAAGATTTTTACCTATATTTTGTGTGGACCCCTTTCCTTTTGTTTTGTGATGAGTTTTAGTTTAAATTTAGTTTCTTTAATTTGGTCACACAAAATTGAGAAACTGCCTTGACTGCATATAATAATTTGTTTGTATATTGTGTTATATTCTAGTCCGATAATTTATTTGCTGTGTTGTTCCCCCTATTGTTTTTGACCCTTTCCTTGGTTGATTTTCTTGATTATTCTTGAATTGTGTTTAGCCCAATATTTGTTTGTCGTTACCCTGATTGTTGATGACCCTCCTTACACGCTTTTGCTTAATAACCCTATTTTGTTCGGATTTGTATATGGTATTGGAAAACCAGACGAACGGTCCAAAATCAAGTAATCTAATTTTGTATAATTGTAGTGTATTTTGTTTCCGACATTAGTATGACTTAGTTTTTGTTTTGTGTTTCTATGCCCGTCTTTTATTAACAATTGTGACTTGTCGATGACTTCCATTTTTTTTGTAATAAAAATAAGGAAAGGAAATTTGACTTTTATTTAGGAAATGATTTAGTTTTTTTTTAAATTAGTATTGAAAAATTATTTTAATTTGTTGTTGAAATTAATAATTATTTACTAAAGAACTACCTCCTCTGCCTTTATCCAGAAGTGGGGCTGATTTAGCCAAAGTTTTCCGGTTCTTTACTTAAGTGAATTGTCTTTATTACATTATTTATATGAAATTCAATTTTATCTGATCCATACGGATCTGGCGTCCGCGGTAAATAAAGATTAATATAACTTAGAACTCTAGACTTAGAACCGAAGGTTTTAACGATAGTGAAATTGTCGTTATAAAAGTCAGGAACTTTAATACTGGTCAGGGAAAGTCAGGAAATTTAATACTGGTCAGGAAAAGTTAGGGAATTTTCGATAAACTGAAGAAGTCTAGGGGTCATCCAAAAATTATTTAAGGCTTCTTTCCGAAATTTCCCACCCCACTGGAAAATCAAAAAGTGCAGTAGAAAACTAAGTTTATTATCTAAGCACAATTTTGAGTTTTCTGTGGCCTAATAATTTAAAAGTATTAAAAATGAACTTCAATGCTTATTTAAACTATTTTTTGTTGAGTTAATTCTTTTTGTTTGAATAGTCTACTGTTATATTTTTAGTTCAGATTTAATCTTTTTTGGTTAAACATTTAATTATTTGGCTAACAATTGATTTATTTTTAAAGAGATGCAACAATTTTGTTAAAAAGTCATCCTTTTTGGTTGGAAATTAGAACGTTTTATTGAAAATTCATCGTTTTGGGTTGAAAATTTAACTATTTAGTTGAAAAATAAAAATAAATCTTTGTTGAAAATTTATCTTTTACGTCGAAAATTCAACTGTTTGGTTAAAAATTCATTTTTCTTTTGCTTGAAGATTCATCCATTCAGTTAAAAAATGTTCTTGGTTGAAAATTTTTATTTCAGTGAAAATTAAATTTTTTTGTGTGTAAATTAATTTATATTTTAGTTAAAAATGCATGCATTTTGTTGAGAATTTGTGTTTTTTGGCAGAAAATTAATATTCTTGGTAAAAAATGATTTTTGTTGTTGTCGAAAATGCAACTACTTGGTTAAAACTTCATTTTTTTGTTTCAAGATTCGTCATTTTAGTTGAAAATTTATTTCTCATGCTTAAAGTTAAAATATATTGTAGAAAATCAATCCATTTGGTTAAAAATTCATCTTTTTGGTAGAAAATTCGTGTTTTCTTAGAGAAAGTTAATCTTCTTGGCTGAAAATTAATTTTTTTTGTCGAAAATTCAACTATTTGTGCAAAACTTCATTTTTTATGGTTGAAGATTCATCATTTTAGTTGAAAGCTTATTTTTGTTTTGAAAGTTTAACTATTTTGTTGAAAATGCATGTATTTTGTTAAAAATTAATCTTTTGAGTTGAAAATGATTCTTCTTGGTTGAATTTTTTATTTTAGTGAAAAATTAATATTTTTCGATGAAAATTCATTTCTTTTTTATTTGAAAAATCGTGCATTTTGTTAAAAATTCATCTATTAGACAATTATTCTTCTTTGTTGAAAATTGATCTTTTACGTCGAAAATTTAACTATTTGGTTAAAAATTCATTTTTCTCTTGGTTAAAGATTCATCCATTTAGTTAAAAAAATTTCTTGGTTGAAAATTTTTATTTCGGTGAAAAATAAATTTTTTTGTTTGGAAATTAATTTCTATTTTAGTTAAAAATTTATGCATTTTGTTGAGAAATCGTGTTTTTTGGCAGAAAATTAATATTCTTGGTTAAAAATGATTTTTTTTGTCCAAAATTCAACTATTTGTGTAAAAAATTATTTTTGATGGTTGAAGATTCATCATTTTAGTTGAATGCTTATTTCTTCGGTTAAAAGTTTTAACTAATCTTTTCAGTAGAAAATGATTTTTCTTGTTTGAAAATTTTTATTTTGGTGAAAAATTAATCTTTTTGGATGAAAATTCACTTCTTTTTTATTTGAAAATTCGTGCATTTTGTTAAAAATTCATCTTGTGTGGCAGAAATTGAATCTTCTGGGTTAAAAATGAATTTTTTTTGTCGAAAATTCAACTATTTGGTTATAACTTCATTTTTTTCAAGATTCATCATTTTAGTTGAAAAGTTATTTCTCAGGCTTAAAGTTAAATTATTTTGTAGAAAATTCATCTATTTTCTTAAAAATTTATCTTTTTTGGTAGAAAATTCGTGTTTTTTTGGCAGAAAATTAATCTTCTTGGTCGAAAATTAATTTTTTTTGTCGAAAATTCAACTATTTGTTTAAAAATTCATTTTTTTGGTTGAAGATGCATCATTTTAGTTGAAAGCTCATTTCTTTGGTTAAAAATTTAACTATTCTGTTGAAAATGCATGTATTTTGTTAAAAATTAATCTTTTCAGTAGAAAATGATTCTTCTTGGTTGAAAATTTTTATTTTTGTGAATAATATAATTAATCTTTTTGGATGAAAATTAATTCATTTTTTATTTGAAAATTCATCCATTTTGTTAAAAATTAATCTTTTTTGGTAGAAAATTATTCTTCTTTGTTGAAAAATCATCCTTTATATCGAAAATTCAACTATTTTGTTAAAAATTCATTTTTCTTTTGGTTAAAGATTCATCCATTTAGTTAAAAAATTCTTTTCTTTGGTTTAAAGTGTAACTGTTCTGTTAAAAATGAATTTTCCTCAAAAAAATTCATCTTTTTGCTAAAAAGTTTTCTTGGTTGAAAATGTTTAGATTGGTGAAAAATGAATCTTTTTGGTTCGGGAAGTAATTTCTATTTTAGTTGAAAACGCATTCATATTGTTGAAAATTCGTGTTTGTTGGCAGAAAATTAATCTTCTTGGTTGAAAATGAATTTTTTGGTCGAAAATTCAACTATTTGTTTAAAAATTCATTTTTTTGTTGTTGAAGATTCATCATTTTAGTTGAAAACTCATTTCTTTGTTAAAAGTTTAACTATTCTGTTGAAAATGCATGTATTTTGTTAACAATTAATTTTTTTTAGTAGAAAATGATTCTTCTTAGTTGAAAATTTTTGTTTTGGAAAAAAATTAATCTTTTTGGTTTGGAAATTAAATTATATTTTGTTTGAAAATTCATGTATTTTGTTGAAAATTCGTGTTTTTGGCAGAAAATTAAGTTTCTTGGTTAAAAAGGTTTTTTGTGTCAAAAATTCAACTATTTGATTAAAAATTAATTTTTTTTTCCAAGATTCATCATTTTAGTTGAAAAATTATTTCTCTGGCCTAAAGTTGAGCTATTTTGTTGAAAATTCATCTATTTGGTTAAAAATGCATCCTTTTTGGTAGAAAGTTATTCTTCTTAGTTGAACATTTATTTCTTTGGTTGAAAATGTAACTATTTGAAAAATAATTCTGTACTGAAAATTAATTTTTTTAAATAAAATTATAACTATTGCATTTTTGAAAAGTTAATCTTATTCAGTTGAAAATTCAACTATTTGGTTGAAAATTCGTCTTTTATGTAGAAAATTATTCTTCTGGGTCGAAAATTCATTTCTTTGATTGAAAATGGATTTATTTTGTTGAAAATTCTTTTTTTTTCTTCAAAATTATTATTTTTTTTTTAAATTAAAGTAAATCGTTTTTAGTTTAAGTTAAGTTTATGTAATTCGTTGAAACTTCGTTTTTCTTGGTATAAAATTTACTATTCTACTATTATTTACTATTTTTAGTAATAATTGTTCTTACTTAAGATCTTCCAATTCCCAATTGATAACGGTCGGAGAAAACAAAAAATTGGTCAGGTAAAAGTCAGGGAATTTCGAAATTCGGATTTTGTAGCAACCCTGAAAAACGAGACATTTCTTTTAATAATACAAACCTTTATTATGGTTGAATTAACAGAAGTGATGTCACCAAGCTGAACTTTTGGATCCTTAAGGCCATGTGACAAGTGCCCAGTGGGCACAAAACCATGAACATCCCAAGAACGTCCTTGGGACGTCCCCAGAACGTCCAATGTCAGTCCAATGAACGACTCTAAGACGTCCAATGTCCTAAAGATGTCCTAAAGACGTCTTAAAGACATAGGACGTTCTTAGGACATCTTTCGTACTGACATTGGACGTCTTGAAGGCATCCCTAGGATGTCCTAAAGACATGTTCCAAAAGACGTCTTAAGGATGTCCCGAAGACGTCTCTAGGACATCCTTAATTTTTTTGCCCACTGGGTGGGTCACGTGACCGGATTCCTACCTTACCGACACTTTTTTTCAAAATCAACTTACGTTCACACGAAACGCGATATCGAGTTGAAAATTTGGGATAATAAATAAGAAGCGCTAAGAAAGGCGGCTCTGGTTCTAAAATTTAATAATCATGAAAAAATCAAAAAAAAAATTATTAAAAAAAAAACTTTTTTCATAATTATAAAAATTTAGGACCAGAGCCGCTTTTCTTAGCGCTTCTTCTTTTTATCCCAAATTTTCAACTTGATATCGCGTTTCGTGTGAACGTAAGTTGATTTTGAAAAAAGTGTCTGTAAGGTAGGAATCCGGTCACGTGACCCACTCGTTACATGGCCTTAAGCTTGACTTTTTCACTCTTTCTGAATTTCATGAATCGATCGATTATCACATTTACTTTTTCTACAGCAGTACTTTTCGAGTAATAATGACCCATGTCCACAATTTCCAGGGCAATATATCCAAATTCAACACAAACATTTTTCCCCATAGAAAATAGCATGGGTGTCATCACTTCCAGACGATAATCCTCCGTCTAGTGCAAAACGAATGTTTAAATTTTGGAAATCATGAGTTGCTACGAAAGCTTCCATTCCGTCTTTTCCACCAAATTCTTCATCTGGCACAAAAGAGATGTGAATTGTCCTTTTTAGTCGAATTCCATTTAATTTTAGCCGACGAATTGCTTCGATATGCTGAATACTAACAATACTAATGCATTTACAATCTTGACTCCCTCAGGCATAAATATTTCCTTTTTCATACATATGGGCTGCGAAGGGTGGATATTTCCATTCATCCTAAAATTTTCATTTTGGAAACCCTCAAAACTTACTTTTGATACCTTTCTTTTTTTGTTAATTGTATACAGCTTTAATATTTCCAATCCAATTATTAAAACGCGCATGGCGCCATTTTCGATTATTTCTCGAACCATCTCGAAATAAATCGAAACAATTCGAAACCATTGTTGTCCGCAAACTCGTATTTATGATTGGCTGGAGCTGTCGTTCCTTTTTCTCGTTTAAAATAAAATGTCTGTAAACTTCCGGCTTATGAGAAATGCAAGTTTATCTAAATAATATACTCAATAATAATAATTAATCAATCAATGGAACAAAGGTGCCCAGGGCTTTGATATAAAAAATGTAATGTGTAGATTTTTGAAGATTTCTAAAAAAAGAAGCTTTTTAAGAATTATAAAATGTTTTAAAAGAATGGAAAAGAATCTCAAAATTCCTGGGAAAATTCAAACTGATTTTTTATTTTGAAAAATGAATTTTAAGAGAAAATTGGCAAAAATTTCGAAACGTTTTAAATTATATCCTAAAATTTCGAAAAAGAATGTGGACGATTTTAAAGAAAAATTGGTTAATTAGCAAGATTACAAAGTTTTATAAAGAAATTCGAGTGAGTTTAAGAGACATTTACAAGTTTTAAGAAGATTCAAAGTGAATTTAAAAATTGAAAACATTTCAAAAAAGTTTTAAAAAATGTACACATTTTTTAATGTTTGGAAATAAAAATTTTTAAGATTCTTAAGGATTTTGAAAGGTTTCATGGTGAGAAAGAAAAAATTCTTAACATTCATGGGAAAATTTAAACTGATTTTTTTTTGAAAAACTAATTTTGAGAGAATATGGGAGATTTGAAGGCAATTTTTGTAATTTTTGTAATTTTTCAGAGTTTTGAGAAAAAATTTGGAAAAATACGACCAATTTTGAAAGATATTTAGAAGGTTTCAAAGTTTTGGAAATGGTTACAAAATAATTTGGAATTTAAAAATATTTTCAAACATTTCAAACAAAATGTAAATTTTTGAAGATTTCAAAAAAACTTTCGAAGCTTTTTAAGATGTATGAAAAGCTTCAAACAAAAATTTTCTTGAGATTCTTTGGAAAATGTTTAATAACTTTTTATTTTGAAAAATTAATTTTTAAAGACAATTTGAGGGCAATTTTTTTTATTTTGAAAGATTTTTCAAACTTTTAGGAATAGTTCGAGTCAGTTTAAAATATATTTAGGTATCTTCTAAACTTTTAAAAGTCCTAAATATCTTTTAAACTGACTCGAATTTTTCCTAAAATTTTGCAACATCTTGAAAAAAAATGATACTTTTTTGACATATCTGAAATATTTAAAAATTGTTTGGAATTTTCTCAAGTATCTTAAGGAAATTATATATTTATATAACCTTACAAAAAATAAAAAAATTCACTTAGAAAAGAAATAATTATTCTAAATTTTCATTTTGCATCAAAATTATTTATCCCCTAAAATTATAATTTGGGTGGAACACCCGTGTTCGCGATTGGATGAACTTTTCATTTTTTGCCGCTTGAAAAAAGTCTGCAAACTGCAGGTTTATGAGAAATGTAAGGTTATCTCAATAATATGTATATTCAATAATGATAATCAATGTAAGAAAAGTGTCTAGCATTTTGATATACAAAATGTAATTTGTAGATTTTTGAAGATTTCAAAAATGAAGAAGCTTTTTAAGGATTTTAAAAGGTTTCAAGATAATAAAAAAATGTCTTAAAATTCCTGGGAAAATGTAAACTGATTTTTCATTTTTAAAATAAATTTTAAGAGAAAATTGACAACGATTTCAAAAGATTTTATAAAATTTCGAAAAAGAATGGGAAAGATTTTCAAGAAAAATCTTTCCATTGGCAAGATTACAACGATTTATAAAAAATGCGAGTAAATGTGAGGCATTTCGAAATTTTAAAAAGATTTAAATTAATTTAAAAGTTGAAAATATTTCAAAACTTTTGAAATATTTACATTTTTGAATATTTGGAGAAAATGGTTTGAAGTTTCTTAAGGATTTTGAAGGGATTCACGATAATAAAAAATTTTTCTTAGAATTCATGGGAAAATTTGAACAGATTTTTGATTAAAAAAATTAATTTTAAGAGAATATTTAAAAGAATTTTAAAATATGACCAAAAATTAAAAAAGATTTCTAAAATCGTCATAACAGATTCTGGAAGATTTTAAGGCAATTTTTGTAATTTTTCAGAATTTTGAGAAAATGTTTGGAAAAATTCTATTAATTTTAAAAAATATTCAGAAAGTTTAAAAGTGTTGGAAATAGTTAAAAAATAATTTGAAAAGATTTCAAAAAATTTCAAACAAAATGTACATTTCTAAGATTTCGAAAAAAATTCAAAGCTTTTTAAGAAGTTTAAAAGGCTTCAAGAAAATAAAAACCTTTTTCAAAATTCCGGAGAAAATTTAAACTGATTCTTTATTTTGAAAATAAATTTTAAGAAAAAATTGACAAAGATTTCAAAAGATTTTAAATTATTTTCTAAAATTTCGAAAAAGGATGGGAAAGATTTTGAAGCAAAACCTTTCCATTAGATTGCTTGTAAAATGTTATAAACAATTTTTAAAAATTTTCAAAAAGTTTCACGATAATAAAAAATATGTGTCATAATTCATCGGATAATTTAAACTGATTTTTTATTTCGAAAAATTAATTTTAAAATAATAATTTTTTAAAATTTAACATTTCAAAAGATTTCCAAAATTGTCAAAACAGAATCTGGAAGATTTGAAGGCAAGTTTTTTAATTTTTCAGAATTTCAAAAAAATTTTTGGAAGAATTCGAATAATTTTGAAAGATACTTAGAAGGTTCAAAAAAGGTTAAAAAATTATGTTGAGTTTGAAAAGATTTCCAAAGATTTTAAACAAAATGTATACTTTGAAGATTTCGAAAAAAATTTCGATGCTTTTTAAGAAGTTTGAGAGGTTTTAAGAAAATAAAAAAATTTCTTGAGATACCTGGGAACATTTTTAATTACTCTTTATTTTGAAAAATTAATTGTTAAAGAAAATTTGAAAAAGTTTTAAAATATTATTATACTTTCAAAATAATTCTACAAATTTAGAAAATATCTGGAAGATTTAAGGGCAATTTTTTCAATTTTGAAAGATTTTACAAAATTTTAGGAATATTTCGAGTCAGTTTAAGAGATATTTATCTTCCAAACTTTTAAAAGTCTAAATATGTTTCAAACTGACTCGAATTTTTCCTAAAATTGTTCAAAATCCTGAAAAATACAAAATTATACTTTTTTGACATATCTGGAAGCGTCACAATTTTTTTTGAATTCTCTCAAGAAATCTTAGGAAAATTATATATTTATTCACCTTCAAAAACAAATGAACAAATAAACTTAAAAAAAGAAATATTTGGTAGAGATTTTTATTTTGTATTTTAAATTATTTACCCCCCAAAAATAATAATTTGGGTGAATTTTTTTTTCTTTCATGACTGGAAAATGTTTTTTAAGATGAAATTTGAACTATTTGGTTGCATATTCGTCTTTTTGGATTGAAAATTAATCTGTTTTTGTTGAGGATTCCACTATTTTGTTGCGAATTGGTATTTTTCGGTTAAAAATACAACTGACTGAAAATTAATCCTTTTGGTCTTTTTTTTTGGTAGAAAATTTTTAATTTAAAATCAAAATCTTTTATGGTTGAAATATCATTTATATTATCTAAATAATATATTCAATAATTTAATAATAATAATAATAAAAATCGATGGAACAAAGGTCTTCAACACTTTGAAATACAAAAGTTAATGTTTTCCGTTTTAGAAACATAACGTAGAAAAGTATATGTTAATTGCTAAAGTTTTCCTAACTTTATAGTTACAAATATTTTAAACACATTACAATTTCCAAGAGTTCAGAACAATGTGTTGAATTTATTTAAAATTTTTGATTCAAGTTTTTGATCTCAAAAAATTTTTATTGTTGATCCACATAATTAAACATCTCTCTCGAGATTCCTAAGAATATGCATGCGCGCGCGTAGCGCGCTTTTGCACTTGTCCTATATGAAAAAGCGTATGGCGCCATTTTCGATTAGTTCTCGAACCATCTCGAAATAACTCGAAACAATTTGAAACTATTGTTGTCCGGAAACTCGTATTTATGATTGGTTGGAGCTGTCGTTCCTTTTTCCCATTTTAAATAAAAAAGTTTGCAAATTCAGGTTTATGAGAAATGTAAGGTTATCTAAATAATATATTCAATAATAATAATAATCAATATAAGAAAGGTGTCCAGGATTTTTATATACAAAATGCAATTTGTAGATTTTTGAAGATTTTAAAAATGAAGAAGCTTTTTAAGAATTTTAAAAGGTTTCAATATAATAAAAAAAAAATTAATTCCTGGGGAATTTTTAACTGATTCTTATTTTTTTTTAATTTTAAGAGAATTTTGACAAAGATTTCAAAAAATTTTGAATTATTTCTTAAAATTTCGAAAAAGAATATAGACGATTTTAAAGGCAGATTTTTCAAAAATCCGATCAAGTTTAACAAACATTTAGAAGTTTCAAAAAGATTCAATATTAATTTAAATCTTGAAAACATTTTTAAAAAGTTAGAAAAAACGCATCTTTTTGAATATTTTGAAATAAACATTTCTTAAAATTCCTGGCAAAATTTATACTTACTTTTTATTTTGAAGAATAAATTATAAGAGAAAATTGACAAATATTTCAAAACATTTTTAATTATGTCCTAAAATTTCGAAAAATAATGAGGACGATTCAAAATCAAAAATGTTCAATTAGCAAGATCACAAAGTTTTATACAAAATTTGAGTAAGTTCAAGAGATATTTAGGAATTTTAAAAAGATTCAAAATTAATTTAGAACTCAAAAAGATTTTTTTATACTTGAAAAATGTACATTTTTGAATATTTGTAAATAAAAATTTTGAAGCTTCTTAAGCATTTTGAAGAGTTTCACAATAAAAAATATTTCCTAAAATTCATGGAATAATTTAAACTGATTTTTTTATTTTGAAAATATTATTTTAAAACAATATTCAAAAAAACTTAAAAACATTTCAAAAAATTTCCAAAATTGTCAAAAAAGAACTTGGAAAATTTGAAGCCATCTTTTTCAATTTTCAGAATTTTAAGAAATTTGTTGGAAAATTTTAAAAAATTTCAAAAAATATTTAGGAAATTTAAATATTTTGGACAGGATTAAAAAATAATTCGAAAAGATTACAAAATTTAAGAAAAAAATGAAAATTTTTGAAGATTGCGACAAAATTTGCGAAGCTTTATAACAAGTTTGAAAGGCCTACAGAAGATAAAAAACTTTTCTTGAGATTCCTGGAAAAAAAAATTTTATTTTGAAAAATTAATTTAAAAAATTGTTCTAAAAAGTTTTTAATACATTCAAAAAGATTTCTACAAATGTCGAAAAAAATTGTAAGATTTAAGGGCAAGTTTTTAATTTTCATAGATTTTTCAACATTTTAGGAATATTTCGAGTCAGCTTAAGATATATTTATTTTTAAAACTTCTAAAAGTCCTACATATCTTTTAAACTCACTCGAATTTTTCCTAAAATTTTGCAAAATTCTGTAAAATGAAAAAATATACATTTTCGATATTTCTGAAATCTTCAAAAATCTTAGTCATTTTTCTCAAAAATCTTAAGAAAATTATATTTCGATAACCTTAAAAATAAACGAACAAAAACAAACTAAAAAAAGAAATATTTATCGAAATTCATGAGTTTAGTTAAAAATTCATCTCTCTGGTTGAAAAATTTTATTATTTTATTGAAAATACCTTTTTTTACTGAAAACTGAACTTTTTCCTTTTCGGTTGAAAATTTATCTTTTTTAGTTGAAAATTCATTTCTTTCGTTGAAAAATAAACTATTTTATTGAAAATTCGTCTTTTTGGTAGAAAATAAATATTTTCGGGTTTGAAATTCAACTGTTTTGTAGAAAATTCGTCTTTTTGGTTAAAAATTAATCTTTTTTGATTAAAAGTTAAATTACTTAATTAAAAATTCATTGTTTGGCTTGCAGATTCATGATTTCAGTTAAAAATTCATCTATTTGGTAGCAAAATTTAATTATTTTATTGAAAATGTAATTTTTTTTTGGTTTGTAATCTTAAGCGTTTTATTTTGAATTCAATATGGTAGCAATAAACTCATTTTCAAAATATTGTGACGTAGTTTTTTAACGGCACTATATTTTTTAATTAATTTTTTTTTATTTACTCTATATGCTCCTTTAATAATATGGAGGGTTTTTCGGGTTCCAAACCTTCCCAAGAAATAATTACGACTGGTTTTTCTGGACAAACTTCGATAACTTTGACCGGAAGATTAAGTGAATTTGCCTGCTTTTTTATGAAAGTGATACAATCATCTGCAACATATGGTACAATTAAAAAAATATATTTTTAATATTTAACCCTTTGCAACTTTTATATATGAAATTTTTTTTTTTAAATTACTGAAATAAATTTTGAGCAATGACAACTGAAAAGTAGCATTTCCTAAGGGGCTAACTCAGAAATTTTTTAAATGAGATTATTGGTTCAAAAAATAAAAACTTCTCTTATACACATCCTGGCGAAACAATTTTTTTTCTAATCTCATTTTTATTTTTTTTTTTCGTTATCGAAAAAAATTTCCTCTCTATTTTCTCAAAACCTAATAATATTTTTTAATCAAAATTTCGTTGTATTGATTCAGCAACTCGAAAGCTTAAAAGTAAATAATTATTTAAACAAATAATTAAAAATTTGATTTTTTTATTACCGTCCAACTATTGAAACACGTGCTCTTCGAGCAAAAAAAAACTTCCTCCCTTAATTTTCGCGGAACCTGATAACATTTTCTGATCAAACTTTTCAGGCTCAATTCAGCACTGATTTATCTCAAAATTAATTTTTCATTTTTTTTTCTAAATTAAAAATTTGTTTTTTGAAGAAGCTTTTGGTCTCGTCTGTAAAATTGTGAACATGTATAGGTTGGTATTATCCTGAATCGAATACCAGTAATTTATTAAATAAAATCCGAAAACCGAGTATTTAGGGGTATATTAGAGTTTTTTAAATTTAAGTACATTTTTTCAAATTCAATACATTTTTTGAAATGTCAATCTTCTGGTAGGAATATTGGGATGAAATTTTTTTTGCTCTTGTCCGACATAAAATATAAGTAATTTGTGAAATAAAATCCGAAAACCGAGGGTTTAGAAGAAAAATGAAATTCTTTTAATTTTGATAAATTTTTTTAATTTTATGAATTTTTTCAAATGGTACATAAACTACGTTACCAATTTGAGATAACATTAACGTTTCCTGATGATAATTTTCAAGGAATTCTTCTTTTTTTTCTCTGTTTTTAAGAAACATTCCATTCATCTCCCTTTTTCTCATTTTTTTTCACTTAAATGCGAACTAAATTAATGGAACCCAAAATTCATTTTTTTCTGGTTTTAAATTCATCTCCTTGGTAGAAAATTTAACTATTCCACTTTTTGAAAATTAACTTTCTTGCTCAAGAAATCATCTTTTGGGTTGAATTCTTTTGTTGAAAATTCATTTTTTTTAAGACTCATTTTAATTAAAAATTCATCTCTTTTGTTGAAGATTCGTTTGTTTTGGTTAAGAATTAATTTTTTCAACTATAAATATTCCATTTTTGGTTAAAAATTGATATTTTTAATTAAAAATTGATTTCTTTCTAGTTGAAAATTCATTTATTTTGTTAAAAATTCGTCTTTTTGGTCGAAAATTAATCTTCTTGTTGGAAAATTCATATTTTTGGTTTTTATTTAACTATTTGGTTCAAACTTCAACTTTTTTAGTTGAAAATTCAACTACTAGATTCAAAGTTGAACTAGTTTGTTAAAAATCCATATTTTTTTAAGATTCACCTCGGTTGAAAATTTAACTGTTCCATTAAAAAAAAAAAAAATTTTCCGGGTTAAAAAATCATCTTTTGGGTTGAACTTTTTTGTTAAAAATACATTTCTTTAAAATTCACCTTTTTAATTGAACATTCATCTCCTTTGTTGAAAATGTAACTATTTTGTTGAAAATCCGCTTTTTTGGGTTGATAATTATTAATTTAATTATTTAATTATTACTATTGGTTGAAAATGAACTTTTTTGTTGAAAAATCATATTTTTGGTTTAAATTTAACTATATGGTTAGAAATTAACTGTTTTTATGAAAATTTAACTTTTTGGTGGAAAATTAAATTTTTTATTAAAAAATCAGATTTTTGGGTTGAAAATTTAAACGTTTTATAGATAATTCGTCCTTTCGCCTTTCAAATTTAACAATTTCGTTGAAAATTAATGTATTTTGTTAAAAATTCGTGTATTTTGGTAGAACATTAATTTTCTTCCTGGAAAATTCATCTTTTTGCTGAAAATTTAAATATTTGGTTAAAAATTCATCTTTTTCAGTTTAAAATTCAACTAAGTTGAAAGTTGAACTATTTAGTTAAAAATGCATATTTTTCAAGATTGACCTCCTTGGTTGAAAATTTAACTATTCCATTTAAAAAAAAAAATTAATCTTTCGCATTGCATTTTTTGTTGAAAATTGATAGAAACAACGTTAAAATCCTTAGAAATCTTCAAAATCCCTTGAAGTCCTTGGAGATTTGATAAAATCCTTTAAATCTTGTGAAATTCTTTGAAATACCTTAAAATCCCTGGAAATCTTGAGAATAGCAAGAAAATTTCCTTTTAATTCAATTTAATTTATTTCACAAAGTTCACGAGAAATCCCTTTAAATGTTTGGAAACTCTACAAAATTGTTAGAAATCCCTTGAAATATTTGGAAACCGTAAAAACCATTAAAAAAAGTATAAAAATCATTTGAAAGCCCTTGGCATATACAGTGAAGTCTCGCCTATAACAAGGGCCGCGAAACATAAAGATTCGAGAATTGCAAGGCTGGAGGGGCCCCCCACCTCTACCGCGAGTCGTCAGATTATTTTTCTCGAGCGGCGTTCATTGACTCTCCCGGCCTTGTATTGATGCGCGCGCTGTAAGCAACTTTTTCAACTGCGCATGTACCTAAAAGCGCGGGTCGATTTGAAATCAATAAATACTATTAATAATAATACAGATACATATTTAAAACAAATTTTCTCTTTTAAACTTTAATTAAATTAAATCTAAGGAATAGCTTGTTTCTTTAAATAATTCATTATTAATGTAATATTACAAGTTTATACTTTGTAATTTTAAATAGACCACCGCTTTTCGGTACATGCACAGTTGAAAAAGTCCCGGTCCGTTAGCATCACTTCATGCATGTCAGTGTTTTTTCGAATGTTTTTGTGACGTATGACGTGATAAATATAACATTACCTTGAAATAGTACAATTTGCAACTAAAAATCAATAGAATCAAAAAACGACTCAAATATTTCGCGGAATAGTGCGTATTGTAGCATGACGTCACGGTCATGCTAGAATAGATGGAAAGGTCAGGAAGGTTAGCATAGTTCTTGACATGGGACTGCATACACCTTCCCAGTGGGCAAAAAAATTCAGGATGTCCTAGAGACGTTTCCGGGACATCCCTAAGACTTCTTTTGGAATATGTCTTCTGGACATCCTAGGGATGATCTTTAGACGTCTAATGTCAGTACTAAAAACGTCCTGAGAACGTCCTATGTCTTTAAGACGTACTTAGGATATCTTCAGGACATTGGACGTATTGGAGACGGTGATTGGGCTGACAATAGACGTCCTAGGAACGTCCCAAGGACGTTCTTGGGATTTTCATGGTTTTGTGCCCCCTGGGTTTTTGAAGAAAATATTCTAAACGTAAAAGTAAGTTACAAATGTCTGAATAGTAATATTTTTCAAGTGTAGAATGCATTTGCGCAATTCTGTTTCATCCTTTTATCGGTTGAAGACCTTTCAGTTCCACGAAATACAATGAACTGTCCGAAATTTGAGGTTAAAGTAACCGATCTGACGCAGTAACCTGAAATTTTGGATATTTTATTTTGTGACACTGAACGGTCGTCAATCAACGAAAGAATGGAACATAGCTGAGAGAATACATTCTACACTTGATAAATATTACTATTCGTATATTTATGATTTACTTTTACGTTTAGAATATTTTCTTCAAAAGCTCGTATGCATTCCCATGACGTCATGCTAAAATACTCAATTTAAACGAATGAGTAATTAACCCCTCGACACTAAATAAGAAATACATTGACAACATGCCATAATTTACATATGGTTGGACGGAAGGGATTTTTAAATACTCTCGAAAATTTTCGACAGCTATTTCATCCAGTTGTGCTTCACTAGTGGCCATTTTATCAATACAGCTTTTTTCAATGCGAAGTTTTTCATGAAAAGTTTCAGTATATAATGCTTACTCTTGCTACGGAAAAAAACTGGTTCGCGGTTAAGCTGATTTCATATAAACACTTTAAGACCTTATCGTCTGTTTTAAAAAGCAGATAAGAATGATAAATTAGAATAATCTATCTTACGACCATGTGCACAAAAGGTGCACGATCAAGGTTTGCTTGGTTTTGAGTTATTCAAGGCTTCCTAATTGATAAATTTAAATTTAATTTCAAAAGGCAATTTAGATTTCTGGTAAAGATTTCCTCAAAAGCAGGGAATTGTACAATTTTAATATAATCGTTCGGGTGCCCAATAAAAATTTGAATCTTGCAAACGCTACCCCCTAAATTTCTTGTTTTTTGTAAAAAAGCTGGGTGGCCTTGAGTCAGGAAAAACCTGGAAATCAGGAAAACGTCAGGAAATTGTTACTGGTTAGGGAAAGTCAGGGATTTTGAATTTTGCTTGCAAAAATCAGGGAATTTCTATAAGAGGCAGTTAAAATAACTGTCAAGGATAATAAATTTTAAACTTTTATTTGAAATTGTTTTATTTTATTTATAAAAGATTCTGGTCTTTCAATATTAATGGTCAGGGAAAATGAAAAATTGCCCAGGGAAAAATTAGGGAATTTTATTCTTTTTGGTTAAAAAGTTCATCTGTTTTATTAGACATTTAATCTTTTTTGGATAAAAATACAACTGATTGGTTGAAAATTAATCTTCTTTCGTTAAGGATTCAACTGTTTTGTTGCATGTTCGTCTTTTTTGGTTTAATTCAAGTGTTTTCGATTTAAAATTGAAATCTTTTTTGTTGAGAATATCTAATATTACATTATTCCTTAAAAATTCATCTTTTTTGGTTGAAAATTGGACTACTTTTTCTTAAAGGCTAAACCACTTTTATAAAAAATCATTCGTTTGTTGAAGATTCATAATTTCATGTAGTTGAAAATTCACTTTTTTTGTTGTTTGAAAATTCTTTTTTTTTCTTGTTAAAAATTAATTTGTTTAACTGAAAATGTAACTATTTCAGTTGTAGATTCATAATTTTATTTGAAAATTTATCTTTTCGGTTGAAAGTTGAACCATTTTGTTAAAAAATTGATCGTTTTTAATTAAAAATTGTACTACTTCGGTAAAAGTTGAATTTCTTGGTTAAAAACTGTTTTCCCTTAAAAGTTCATCTCTTTGGTTGAAAGTTGAACTATTTTGTTAAAAATTCGATTTTATTTTCTTTCAAATTTATTTTTTAACTGGAAATGTAACTGTTTCTATTTTTGGTTAAAAAATGATCTTTTTTAGTAGAAATTTTTTTGGTATAACTAATCTTCTTGGTGTGAAATTTTTCTCTTTTTAGGTTAAAAATGCCAATTTTTGGTCGAAAATTCATGTTTTTGGGTTGAAAATTCAACTGTTTTACAGAAAATTCGTCTTTTGTCTTGAAATTTTAACACTTATTTATATGAACTTTTTTTTCTTTTTTGACTGAAAAATCTTTATTTGTTGAAAATTTTTCTTTTTGGTGGGAAAATCATCATTTGATTATTTTATTGAAAATTTTTTTTTTTTT
>CAKNYM010051052.1:0-20271 GCA_932195095.1 Andricus curvator
GGGACGGGACGGGACGGGACGGGACGGGACGGGACGGGACGGGACGGGACGGGACGGGACGGGACGGGACGGGATGGGACGGGACGGGATGGGATGGGATGGGATGGGATGGGATGGGATGGGATGGGATGGGATGGGATGGGATGGGATGGGATGGGATGGGATGGGATGGGATGGGATGGGATGGGATGGGATGGGAGATTTTTGTGACTTAATGAACCACATAATAGTCCACAAAACCCCTTTTTGTTGGTTTTATGCTGTTTAATGTTTCGTAAAATGATGATAAATGTAGGAAAATTCAGTTGCAAATTTCATAACTTTCAGTTATGTTTAGTAAATGTTCTGATACATTTCAACTGAAAATACCAAAACTGCACGGAGAGCAGTAAACCAGAGCGGGTGCAGTTTTCACCGTAATCGTTGCTGTGCCGACCACAAGAGGTCTGCAGAAAAATCATGTTGTGGCTGGGCAGCGACGGTTACGGTTGATAACGGAAATATTACTGCTACACCGTGACAGTCACTGCGCGCCACCGTAAAAAAATTCTGCAGCGATTGTTGCGTCCGTCGCAGTAACAGTTACTGCCAGATTCCCGAGCCGTCGCGGTTACCACCGCAATGGGATTGGACGGTCTGAAGTCTAACGATATCAGCTGAAGGTCGTCGCGCGTACTCGAATGTTTTTGTGTCGCTGTCACAAACGTCGAAATATATTATATTTTATATAGGAGTAACTATAGCTGCGCTGCGTATTACGGTCACGCGCCGGAACGGTTGAGGTTCGCCCGCAATGGTTCATGCGAGCGCAGCAACAGCTTCTGCGTCCCTCCCACTCGCAAGTTCTGCGCGACGGTAGCGGACTTGGCAGTAACGGTCGCGGTTAACTCCTCTCCGTGTGGGAACAACAAAATCTAAAAAAATATTTGAATCTGTGATTGTTTATTTAAAAGTAGTTCTATAAGCTTTTCTTTCTTTCCGAAAAAAATCGTGATTTTAATTCAATCTTTATCATTGATGGCTTGTTTTGTTCTTTAAAATACTATCTAAAGTTCTATTTAAATGAATTTTATTAGAAATAAGCTAGAAAGAAGCTAGGTAAGTAGAGATCTAGACATGGTTTAATAACTTAATTAACACAAATTTTCAGGTAAATTTAACTGTGTTGTAATAAAAACTATCCAAATAGAATTGTAGATAATATTTTAAAGAAAAAAATAAGTTACTATTGAAGAAAAATACTAAATCTCAAATATTTTAATCTTGAAAAAACCATCTTTGAAGTTTACAAGGCTTTCCGTCGTAAGTAGCGAAGTTTCTGATTAAAACCTAGAAAGACCGTAATTCGAAAAAATAATGAGTAAACTTTTAAAAACTTTAAAAACCAAATAATTTTTCTTTTTGTTCACACATCTCTATTTTTTATTTGCAAATATCTGTGAATTTTTAAAATGAAATTTCATTCAGTTACTACCATTGGACATATTTCGACTCACCAGTTCTTTCTGCACGCTGAGTGAAAAATTCCATTGCTCAATGGATTGAATTTTTGTAGCAAAAATGCATTCAGTAATTAAAATTCCATCCCAGTAATGAAATAAAAGTGTCAACGTCAGTAAGGCAATCAAAAAGATGAAAAATTCTCAATTTAAAAATAAAATAAAAATAAATTTTTTTAATGAAATGGAAGAATAAGGAGTATTTTTCAAAACGGGGAAATATATATATATATATATATATATATATATATACAATTTATACAATTTCCAGGGGTGGGGAGTGGGGTTACAGGTTTTGTGCTGATTGGTGACTTAAAAATTCAACAATATGGTTGAAATTTGGTTCTACCTTGACTGAAAAATCTTTCTCTGGTAGAAAATTTAACTCTTTTGTTGATTTTTTTTGTTCAGAAGTGAATTCATTGAACAGAAAAATCAACTCTTGGTAAAAAATGTATGATTTTTGTTGTTGGAGATTGATAATTTTAGTTGAAAATTCCACTATTTGTTGAAAATTTAATTCTTTTTTGTCAAAATTAAATTATTTTCTTAAAAAGTCATATTTTGCAGTTATAAATGTAACTGTTTTATTGAAGATTCGTCTTTTTGGATAGAAAATTCGTCCTTTTGGATAAGAAATTTAACAGTTTTCTAAAAAATTTGTCTTTTTGACCATTGACTACACTGTTAAAAATGTTTGTAAATTTAATATAGATTTACTATACATTTGTATAGTAAATCTAAAAACTCGGTCCAGGAAATAGTAATTAAGAGGCTGCATAGTAAATTTCATATACATGTATATTGGTCAACTCTTAGAAAAGTCAGGTAAATTCACTTTACACAAATTAAAATTAATGTTGGCAGTAATCGTTAATTCCAAATAATAAAGCATGATATTTTTTTCTAGTTAAACATAAATTATACTGGGTTTTAAGTGGAAAAGTTCAATTAAGCGAATAATTAAGACACCTAACCTAAAAGCAGCGGTTGTTTTGTTAAAATTCTGACATTTACAGTGAATTTTGAAGAAAATCCCACCTATACGTTGCACTTTGATTATAAATATGAATTTAGTCGATGAATTGTAGGTTATTACTTTATTTTTTAATATTTGACAAGATTTGTGTGCATCAAAGAACTTTCAACTTTCACGCGCTCTGTTTTACTATACATGTATATTAATTTTACCAGATGATGGTATATTAAATTTACTACACGTATATGCATATTGCTTCCATTACATTTATAGTAAAATCGCTATAGAAATTTCTAACAGTGTAGTCTTCGCCAACTTAAGCAATTTGGTTAATAATGAAAATTTTTTTTAATTATAAAAATTCGGGTGGAAAGTAATGAACATTTATAGAAAATATATCTATTATTATTATGCACTACCGCTTTTTGCCAAATACTTTTTTATATTTTTAAAAATAAGTTTTGAATATAAGAGTACGACAAAAGTTCAGTAATCACCAGTCCGACATCTTAGCTTACCTAATGATAACCAAGTCTAAAGTCTAATCTTCGCCAAGTCAGTGGTATTTTTTAAAAGTGGCAAAATATTTAAAAAATGACCCTTGGATGTTAGACTTTAAATAGGAACAATCAAAATTTAGATTACTATTTCAATTTTTGACATTCTTGTTATTTAATACTTTTTTCAAAATACTAACCATGAAATTCAATGTTTGTAAACAACTGTCAGATTGAACTTTTAAATTTTCCTTATCAAAAAATTCGTGTTATCAAAATCCCGTTATCTTCTAGCCAACAAATATTAAAATATGATTTGAAACGTGATTAGAATAATTGTTGTTTTAAGTGGCGACTGGTTCCTTTACCACAAAAATACACCTGCCCATTCATTGCAGCGTATTCAGCAATATCTGGTGAAACACGACCTCACAGAACTTTGGCAGTCCCCAAACAGTCCTGACCTGGCTCTCTGTGATTTCTGGATGTTCCTTAAATAGAAGTATCCTCTAAAGGGAAAACGATTTCAAGTCATAGAAGAAATAAAACAGAATGCGACGAAGCAACTGTTAGTCATTCCAAAGTGGAGAACTTGAAGGGGATATCATCGCCATTGACCAGAATTAACTTTATTTCTTGGCATGCACCACAAGGTGGGATACTTTCCGGACAGACATAGTATTTTAGGCGTTCGTCTAATGAAATTAAAGGAAAAAATTTGACTTAAAAGGGAGGGGGGGGGGGTTGACGAGGAAGGGAAGGATATTTTCTGAACGTGCCTTAATAGCGTTGTTTCGCCGCAATTATAAAATTACATTCTGTAATTAATAAGCTCCAGGGGCTTCAGCCCCCAGAAATTTCTTCACCGTTGGCGTTGATTGCGTCTTTAACGACCTTACGAGTCACCGAGACGGCTCGGTACCTGATACGCTATCTAACTGTCAGACCAATCAGCTTCAACGAGCAAGTAAAAGTCGGCAGCCCAATTACCGTGGCCTAGTGGAAATGAAAAGATTCGTCGAGAAAATTCCGGAAACGATGTCGCATCTGTTGACGTGGCAAATAATTTCTCAAAAGTCACCGCGACCAACGATTTTTCATTTTTTCCCCAGACCAATCTTCATTCGAAACCAACAGAGTCTTTTCCTCTGCTTTAATATCCTCTCATCCCTTCACGCGTTTTATCTGATCGATACTGTAAAATAAAAAAAATTGAACGTTCCGACTGTGAACGAAAAGCTCTTTTGTGAAAAGTCTTTTGTTCTGGTTACAAATTTCGCGTGAAAGAAACTTTTTTTTTCAAATCGGGGATTCCTTTCGTATTTGATAATTAGTTCATCTAATGATATATTATCGTCGAGAGATCTATCTCTAGAGAAAGAAGGTGTTCATTCTGCGAATAAAATTGATCATAATAATTTTCCAATTCATTTATTCACATTTTTTTTCATTTTATTTCTGCAATATTTAAAATTCTTGAATTTTCAAAGGTGAAAATAACAGTGTTTTTTTCTGACGGAAATCACATTTTTTAGTAAAAGAAATCTATCCAATCACTTATGGCGTCACTTGATACTACGTAATATGCTACTTATTAATAATTTATTTATCATGTATAAAATTTCTATAATTTCAATTTCAAATTATAATTTTTATTGCGGAATTCTGAAATGGTTTAATTTTTGATGCCTTTAAAATAAAGTCTTTTTGCTTCAAAAGCATATATTCCAAAATATTTTGTATAAAATTTCTTAAATTCTGGAAGTTTCCAATTTCACAATGTTGTAGTTCAAATTCAAATATTAAAAAATTCAGGAAAATTTCGCTATTAAATCTTTCAAAATTTCGAACCATGTAAATTTTTCAGTTTTTTATACATTATTTTGTACAAAACAAACAAAAATTATACATGATTTTTCAACTATGTATAATAGGGTGATTCATTTTAGAAGGAAAATAATTTTTTCGAACCTGAATACGCAGACTAACCTAAGTTGTACCTTTTTAGTCAACAAATTTATTTAAAAAAATCAAAATCGGGTATGATTTGAGTTTTGACTCTTTTATTCTTATATACAGTCGAGTCGAAATTTAGACCCTACTTCGAACCAGCAGCTCCTTATTAGAACCTGCTCCGACGCTATTTAAACCTATAGCCCTTGCTTTAAACTTTTAAGTCCTAGAGAATGAAAGATTAGAGCCTACTTTGACTCCATTTAAATCTATAGGTCCTACTTTGAACCTTTAGATGCTACAG
This sequence comes from Andricus curvator, assembly GCA_932195095.1. Classification (NCBI taxonomy): domain Eukaryota; kingdom Metazoa; phylum Arthropoda; class Insecta; order Hymenoptera; family Cynipidae; genus Andricus; species Andricus curvator. The sequence goes on from CAKNYM010051052.1 coordinate 5,233, forward strand.
TTTTCATATCCAAGAACCTACTTTGACGCTGTAACACCTCTCTGAATCTACTTTGAATCTCTAGAGCGGAGCCTACATTTTTATAACTCAAGATCCTACTTTGACGCTGTTTAACCTCTCCTTCAATGCGGACCCTACTTTGAATCTTTTTAGCCTACAATGTTCGAAGTGGAGACTATACTTTGCGGCTTTATAAACTTTATAAAAATAAGCTAACAATTATTTGTTACATAGGTTAGATTAACTCATTGGTCATCTTAATGACTGCAGTCACACTCAAATAAAAAAGAATATTTAGTTTCAGATTCAACCAAATTGTCATAAATTATTTATACATAAATAAATACTTCTTTGCAATGCTCAATCACAGAAAAATATATTCTCTTAACTGAAAATGCTGAAAATTTTTATGTGAATAATATTCATCACGGAAAATTACTAAATATTGTCGATTAATAAGTCATTATAAACATTTTATAAATAACTAATGAGATTGTGCATTATTGACAGTCATGCAGGTATTTATTTATCTCATAAAATTTATTTATAATTAGTTTCGAAGTGATTGAGAATCAGAACAAAATTATAAGAATGTAATATTTTATATCGTTAGCAACAAAGATTATACATAAATTTGAAAAATTGAGAAATTAATTGAAATATATACTGAATAATTATAATAATTTAAATTTACTGATTGTTCTGACATTTTTATTAGAGTAACTTTTCTTAAAACTTACTGAGTAGCTATTGATTAATCAATAATGGTCTTCGAAAGTTCGACAAAAGATCAATCCACGCATCTCGAAAACGCAAACAATTACATCAAATGCAGTACTGTTATATTCCCAATATAAAAAAAAAATTTTACATTCAAGGAAACTAATTTTGTTGAAAAATTTAAAATAGATATTGATAGGTTATGGTAGATCATGAAAAGTTCTTAATTTTGGCAATCGATGCATCTCGAAGACGCGAACAAATATATTATATACATTATAGTTGTATTCCCGATATTAACAAAGTTTTCCTTATATCGACAAGATGAACAACATATTTTTTCAATTTATAAATCGGTATTGCTAGATCATGAAGGTTTTTAGAAGGTTCGTCAATAGGTCATTCGACGTGTCTCAAGGATGCGAGCAAATAGTCTACATGTAATATAGTCGTGTTTTGAATATCAAAAAAGCTTTTTTCATATAAACAGAGAAACCATTTTTTTTAACTTCATAGATCGGTACTGATGGGTCATAAAAGGTTCATCGATAGGTCAATCGATGCGTCTCAAGGACGCGAACAAATACTCTACATGTAATATGGTCGTATTTTGAATATCAAAAAAGTTTTTCTTATATAAACAGAATAAAACATGTTTTGAAACTTCATAAATCGGTACTGGTGGGTCATAAAAGGTTCATCAATAAGTCAATCAATGCGTCTCAAGGACGCGAACAAACACTCTACATGTAATATTGTCGTGTTTCGAATATCAAAAGGACTTTTCCATATAAACAGAATAAACCATTATTTTCAATTTCATAAATCGGTACTGGCGGATCATAAAAGGTTCACCAATACGTCAATCGATGAGTCTTAAGGACGCAAACAAATACTCTACATGTAATATTGACGTATTTTGAATATTAAAAAAGTTTTTCTTATATAAACAGAATAAACCATTTTTTGAAACTACATAAATCGGTACGGGTGGGTCATAAAAGGTTCATCAATAGGTAAATCGATGCGTCTCAAGGACGCGAACAAATACGCTAGATATTCTATAGTTGTATTTTGAATATCAAAAAAGTTTTTCTCATATAAACAGAATAAACCATTTTTTGAAACTTCATAAATCGGTACTGGTAGGTCATAAAAGTTTCAAAGATACGTCGATCGATGTGTCTCAGAGACGCGAACAAATACGCTAGATATCGTATTGCTGTATTTTTAATATCAAACAAGCTTTTCTGATATAAACTAAGTAAAAATTTTCTTTTTAAATCTCTAAACGCAAGAAAAAAAGTACTCCTAAATGGTCTACACTTCATTCAAATTTCATGATCGTAGCTCTTTTCCTTTTCGAGATACGGTGAACAGAAAAAAGTTACACACACACGGAAATAAAAAAAAAAATTATTTTCGAGCTCCTGGGGTCGGATTATATCAAAATATGTCAAAAAAGTATATTTGAAAATTTAGGTCATTACAAACCTCCCTCTATGAGAAAGCAAAAAGCCAAACGTATGAAAAATAATGGAGTACTCATCTCGAATTCTGAGACGCCGAATCACTACGTTATAAAACCAGTGATGTTGCTGTTAATATTAACTTATTTCCTTAGAAATATTAGGTTGAATCTTGAACTAAATATTTATATTTTTTAGTGCAATTGCATTAATTATGATGCCGAAAGAGTTTTTAGAGGTCTTTGCTTAATGAAGAGTAAAAAATATTGTTGTTAAAGTCGCCACTTTTGACATTGTATTAATTCAAATCATAAATTACACAGAATCAAATTTAAATATACAGCCTCAATTTCTTGTGAAGCGTATAACGGTGCATACTTCTAAAAACAGAAAAAACTTACATTCATCTCTTAAAAAATAGTTTCAAATATTTTACAGTACAAGAATTTAAAAAAAAAACGAATTTAAAAAAAGTCACTTACTATAGAAAAATGTGAAACATGTAAGAAAAAATTATTTTTTTTTTTTTCAAAAATGAGTTTCAAAATTCCCATTAAATTATTTACAATGATAGTAATAGTTGAAGTAGAAAATTCCCTAAAAATCGGAATTGCCTTTTTTGTTTTTTTAAAGTGATAATTCAATACATACAAGGCCAAATCACTTCAACTGGGGCTTATTTATCGCAGAATTTAATAAAATTTCCAACCGTTTGAAAAAAAAATTTGTATCTATATTCTGGATAGCGCTATCACATTTCAAAGTCAAGGCTAATTTTTAATAAGTCACCCGGTTAGTGGTCCGATACTATCCATCGGTAGTGTAAGTATTTATTAAATTTTTCAAGTCTACTTTACGAAGACAAATTTATTTACATTTTTATTTATGTATTTTATTTATCTGTAAACACTTCCTTGAATTTGCTGATTTTTTGCATCGAAATTAATTTTCTAGGCGATTTCATTGCAATGTAATTGTATCTACAATTTCAAATAGCGATGGAAATTTCGAAATAAACGTTGTATTACGGGTTCTAAAATTTTGAAAAGTTTGCATGCTTTCATGTTCTATTTATTCGAAATACCTCACAAGTTACTGGTTAAATAACTAAATGAAATTCTCTCTGTAGCTTTGTTACTGTGTAATAATGAAACCCCATTCTCAAAATACTACAAACACATACCTGTAGTTTTCAGTAGAACATTATAGTGTGTTTGGTCAGACAAAGAATAATAATACTTTTATTTGTAAATTTATAGTTTTTTTTGTATCAGAATGATATGCAATGCTTTTATACAGATTTCATATTTTTAATTTGATCAGCTAATTGCGCATCAGAATGATCTTAATCTCAAGATCAATTGCCTGTCATGAATTTTTGAACTATGAAATTTAAACACGCACACTAGCCTAAGTTGTACCTTTTCAGTGAAAAAATTTATCACGCAACAATTTTTAAATTGAATATGATTTAGAGGTCGCCTTTTTGAGTTTCGTCTTTTTTTATTAATTTTATTTACTCTGTCTTTAAAATGTTTGTAATAAATTTGTCTACATATAAAATTATTTTTTCTTATATTTCCATCATTTTAAATAATTTAATAACAATTTTTAATCTAATTTTTATGGACAAAAATAATTTTCTCTTACTTGTTGCTATTTGATTTGAAATTAAAATATTTTTTGTTCAAACTATACATTATTACACTTTATCGTTGATAATTTATTTTTGTTGTTGAACATTTAACTATTTGATTTAAAGTTGAACGCCTGTGTTAAATATTAATTTTTTTCTGTTGAAGATTCATCAATTATGTTTGAAAATTTAGCACTTTGTTTCAAAATGTAAGTATTTGCTTGATAATTGGCTTTTTGTTTTTGGTTACAAATTAATTTTCTGACTAAAAGCTTAACTATTCCATTTTTTATTGAAACTTTATTTTTCGTATTTGAAAATTCATATATTTTGTAAAAAATGAAACTACGTTGTTAAAACTTAAATTATTTATTTGAAAAATTAACAACTTTGTAGAAAATTACATTTTTGTGGAAAATGCATAACGTCGGGGGCAAAATTAAACTTTGTTGTGTAAAATTCATGTATTTTGTTGAAAATTCGTCCTTTTGAGTATAAAATTAATCTTCTTGCTCTAAAATTCATCTGCTTGGTCCGAAACTCAACTATCTGGTTAGAAATTAATTTTTTTGGTTGAAGATTTATCGTTTTATTTAAAAATTAATTTCTTCGGCTAAAAAGTGAAAAAAATAAACTATTTTGTTGAAACATCGTCTTTTTTTCAATTTAGCTGGTAGAAAATTCTTTTTATTGTTGAATTTTTTGTTTTAACTGAAAATTCAACTATTTTGTTAAAAATTAAACTATGTATTTGAAAAATTAACTACTTTTTAGAAAATTAATTTTTTTGTTGAAAATCCATAGTGTTGGGCAAAAAATTCATCATTTTTGTAAAAAATTCATGTACTTTGTCGAAAATTCGTTTTTTTTTTTAGAAAATTAAACTAAAAATGTATTAATTCCCTTTTTGGTTGAAAATTTCTTTTTTTTTTTGAAAATTCAACTATTTCGTTGAAAAATCAACAATAAAATTTCGGTAGAAAATGAAACTATTTGGAAAAACATTGAACTACTTATTTTATATATATATATATATATATATATCATTTTGCTTGTGGATTCAAATATTTTGTTAACAATCGTGTTTTTTAGTCGAATTCAATCAATTGACATTTTTTTATTTTTTTGTTTTAAATTAATTCTTTAAACTGAAAATATAATGATTCCATTTTTTGGCTTAAAATTGATCTCTCTTGATTAAATATTACATTCTTGGTAAAAATTTATCTTTGTATGTATCAGGAATTTACTATTCAAAATCACCTACAGCCTACAATTCTTAACCGAGTTTCAACTTTTTTTTAAGAAGTGATCAGCGATAGTTGCACAAGAGAATCTATGAATTAGATTTTTTAATTTTTGTCATTTTCTATTTTTTATATAAATAAAAAAAGAGCGAAAATGAGACATTTTATCATTATTATTTTGTATCTTCAAATCAATAACTTAATTAATCCCATTCTCGACGAAAATAAATGTCGAAGTATCTAAAGAATATAAGTAATTTACAGGATATCGAATCTAATTGTTATAAACAAATTATATTAACAAAATGTCAACATATTGGAAATTTTGTTTGCAAAGTATATTTGTAAGTTGAAATTGCTAGATTTTATCAACAGGATCATGTTTGATCATGAAAATTTATTGTATGGTATAATTTCGTTATTTTATAAGCAAATTATGTAAACAAATGCATAGTTTAGGCACTTATTGGCAGAAAGTAATCGTTTTTCTTTCTTAGTACTTTTAAATTATATAAGTGGTAATATTTAGTGATCATTATTGGTCATTCAATATTATTTGTTCATTTTATAAACAAATGCATAGTCTGGTCATTTATAGACAGAAAGTAATAGTTTTTTTCTAATCGTCTTCAAATTACATAAGTAGTGATATTTAGTGACGAAGAATTGTCAATTAATATTATTTGTTTTTGTGATAAACAAATGCATAGTTTGACCATTTATAGATAGAAAGTGATCGTTTTTCTTTCTAATCGTCTTCAAAATTACATAAGTGGTGATATTTAGTGACCAAGAATTGTCAATCGATATTATTTGTTTATGTCATAAACCAACTTAATAAACAAATGCATAGTTTGACCATTTTTAGATAGAAAGTCATCTGTTTTTATTATTACCTTCAAATGATATCACTGGAAATGTTTTGTGATGTTCTAGAAGAATTAATTCCAAGTTGTACTTGTCAATCATTCCAATCATTTCAGGATCCATTTCAAATTCATTCTTGCAAAACTTTTAAGACACTTTGAAGATGATTAGGAAGAAAAACGATCACTTTCTATCTACCCGTGCAGAAATTTTAGAGTGGCCCTGGTCGGGGCCAGGTCTGGCAAAATCTGGCCCCAATCGGGTATCCCGGTTAGGGCCAGACTCAAAATGAAACGCCTAATCCGATCAGAGCCTGACTGGGGTATCCATAAGGAAGGTCCGATCTGGCCCTGACCAGGCCCCTTCTAATTTTTATTTATAAAAATATTATTAAGATATAATTTATTTAATAAAAAAGTAAACAATTAATTAAGAATTTTAAACATTATATAAATATTTTAAAAAATATTCTGAAACTTGTCGCTAGATTCATGTATTTTGTTCAAAATTCATCTTTTTTGATTGAACATTAATCTTGTTGGTCGAAAATTCATTATTTTTGTTTGAAAATTTAACAATTTTGTTGAAAATTGGTATTTTTGTTCAAAGTTAATTTTTTATCAGAGTTTTTATCTGAAAATTTAACTATTCCATTTTCAGTTGAAAGTTTATCATGTATATTTTATGAGATAAAAATGCGAGTATTTGGTAGGAAATTTAAGAATTTGGTTGAAAAGTCGTCTTTTTGAGTGAAAATCAATCTTGTTTCTTGAAAATTCAAGGATTTGGTAGAAAATTTATATTTTTCGTAAAAAAGTCGTCTGTCTGGGTAGAAAATGATTCTTGTTTGTTGAAAGTTCAACTTTTTGTTGATAATTCAACTATCTTGTTAAAAATTCATATATTTTGTTAAAAAGTCATATCCTTGTGGATATAAAATTATTCTTGTTGGTTGAAAGTTCAACTTTTTGGTTAATAATTCAACTAGCTTGTTAAAACTTTATCTTTTTTGTTAAAAATTTATTTATTTTTTCTTCGAAGTCACTGTTTTCTAAAATATTAGACTTTTTATAATCAACTGCTTTCTAAAAAATTTGTTTTCCTTCTTGAAAATTCTAATATTTGATTGAACTTTAATCTCTCTTGTTTGAAAATTCGACCATTTGATTGAAAAACTTTGTGGCACGTAGAGAAAAGAAAAAAAAGTGAGGTTATAATGCCAAAAAGTTACAGAATTAAGTCTATGTGTACCTTTTTAGCATACTAAAAAGAAGAGTGGGATCTTTTTGTACAATTGATCCCAATTCTGAATCCCAATTCTCAATCTATTTAGCATTTTCACGCAAAGACGAACAATAAATGATCTTCAAAATATCGACGCTTTCTCGAATTTCACTGTCGGAAATCTTAGAGAGCTGGATAATTCTAGTAGATAATTCTTAACGAGGTGAATTGAGAATTATTCAAAGCGATTTATCCACATGACTTTACCGGTTTATCTGTTTATTGCTCGTAACTTTTACAAAGTTGTCTTCCTTCCGTCCGTTCGTTGCCAAATAATCGAACGTAAGACTAATCGAATACATTCGAGATTAGCGCGGCAAATTCAAATCTAAATAAGTATAAACTCTAAACAGATTAAAAATCACCTACAATAATTATTACTAACTTGATAGTTGTATATTTATTAACTAATTTAATGCGTCCGTAAACAACATTTTTAGACATTTTGTGCAAATAAATTTAAGCCTTCTTTAGTTTTTTCTCGTTTTTTATATTCTTTGCATATGAGAAGTTTAATTTAACTAATTAACTTTACATTAGCCACTGAACTGAAAATGACTTGAATATTCACTAATTAAGATAGGGAGTAATTTTAAATTCAATTAATTCTAATTTTTAAACTAACTCTGATTTACAGAGGGTAGCCCGATGTGGCCCCGATCTGGACCACAACAGTAGCCATGATCAGGGCCGCATGGAACTAACCCGATCGGGGCCACGTCGGGAATCAGGATCAAATTGGGCCATTTCTCCACGGGTATAAATGGTCAAAATATGCATTTAATTATTAAATTTGTTTATGACATAAACAAATAATATCGACTGACAATTCTTCGTCACTAAATATCAACACTTATGTAATTTGAAGACGATTAGAAAGAAAAACGATCACTGTCTATCTATAAATGCTGAAACTATGCATTTGTTTATTAAATATGTGTATGACATAAGCAAATAATATCAAATGACTAATTTTAATCACTAAATATTATCACTCATATAATTTAAAGCTACTAAGAAAGAAAAACGATTACTCTCTGCCAAAAAACGCCTAAACTATGCATTTGTTTACATAATTTGTTTATAAAATAAAGAAATTATACCATACAACAAATTGTTATGATCAACCATGATCCTGTTGATAAAATCAAACAATTTAAACTAATAAATATACTTTGCAAGCAGAATTTCCAATATGTTGACATTTTGTTGATGTAACTTGTTTATAACAATTAGATTTGATATCCTGTAAATTACTTATATTCTTTAGATACTTCAACATTCATTTTCGCCGAGAATGGGACTAATTAAGTTATTGATTTGAAGATAAAAAATAATAATTATAAAATGTCTCATTTTCGCTCTTTTTTTATTTATATAAAAAATAGAAAATGACAAAAATTAAAAAATCTAATTCATAGACTCTCTCATGCAACTATCGCTGATGACTTTTAAAAAAAATTGAAAATCGGTTAAGAATTCTAGGCTGTAGGTGATTTTGAATAGTAAATTCCCGAATCAGCCCACTGTGCGGGGGGTCAAAAATATCCCAAAATTGGTAACGTAGTTTATGAATGACTCCTAAGGGAGAAAAATTAATACACTTACCATTTTGTCGTGTATTTGTGTACCAAGCTCCTTTTCTGTGATTTTGCACTTGAAAATTGTATTCAATATCGCCAGCTTCCTCACTCCAGAATAGCTTTAGAGATCCTGGTTCTGGTGATTGTAACCTAACGATTGGGCAGTGATTGGTTACCACAACCCGATAATCATTCTGGAGAGGGCTCTGCTTCTGTAGATGTTCCAGAATTTCGACAACATACCATTTGCCCATTATCTGTAAAAGGAAACACCGATCAGAATTAATTTATGGATCGAGGAAACCGCAAGAACTTCGATACTATGAGATAAGCTCAAGATAAATTACCTTCCCAGCTGAGTTACCACGTAAATCTATTTTGATTAACGAAATTAATGGATGAGGCAATCATAGTCAAATGATAATTAAAATTATTGATTATAACAAAATTCGATACAATATGTAGAGAGATATTAATTTTCAAAGTGATTAGTTTCAGTGGTGGGTAAGTTACTCTCTAAAATGAACTAGACTGAGAAAAAATCTTGAATCAAAGAAAGCTTACTTGATTCAAAGAAATGATCGTACTGAATACGTCCTATAAAACATTTCTTTAATACAAAGAAATGGTTTTATTTGAATCAACATAAGGAAATTATTGTTTTAAATTAATATTTATTCCAGTCAGTGAAATATTAACTGAGAGAAGGAACATTTTTATTGGTTGGAATAAATAAGAGATTTGTCTTTAGAAATGAGGTAGTTGTTATAGTAAAATATGATTTAAAATGAAGAAAATATTTCTTTTAAACAAATTGAAATCCATCGCCTGAAGCAAAAGTTTTCTTTTCTGGAAGATGTGATTCCTTGTTTGAAAGAAGCATGCCCTAAGTATTATCAAATATTTCTTGAAAAGAAAGAAATGTGCTTTTATTATGAGCAAATATTTCTGTGATCCTAAGATGCGATATATTGTTTAGAATAAGCATGTAACACAACTAAAAAAAAAATTAATTGATTCAAATAACCGAATCCATGTTTTGAAGAAAAGAAAGAATTATTTAAAAAAAGGAATTTATAAAACTAAACGCGGCTTAACATTAAAGAAATATTCAGTCGACCTACAAAAATACCACCATGGTTTAAAAGATTTGAATAGTTGAAATACAAAAATTTAAATGTAGCATTTATAAAGAAGTTTGATATATATAATAATAAGAAGTATTATTTTTACGTGGTAACATTAGCTTAATAGTAATATTTATTTTTATTTTTACGGGGTGAACAAAAATGAAAAATTCTCAATTTTTTCAAGCACAGCAGGTGCTGATGCTGATAACAGAAAAAGCATAGTAGTATCAGATGTCATACTAAGCTCATCACACATTTTTATAACTATGGTGAAAATTTGCGGTAAAAAATGTTAAATTAAAAAAATACTTATTTCAAGCAAATAAAAATAAATTCATTTCAAAAAAGTATTTCATTTGTTCAAACAAATATTTGTTCGAGTTAATTAATCGCAGATTGTTTATTCAAACGACAATTTCATCCAATAAAATAGATCAATATTTAATTTTTTCAAATATTTTTTCAATGTATACAATTAATAACATGTAATAATCGTGTCAACTTCAAGCATTGGATAAATATTATTTTCAATTGGATAAATAATTATTTAGCTGGAAAAAATATTATTTCACTCAAAGAAACCTAAATGACTTGATACACACATGGCTGGATTTCTTAATTTGAATACGTATTTATCATTTCAAAGAATCGATTTCATTGAAATAAGGAAATTAAAATTTGCCAACATTTCTAATCTAGTTCTCAAAAATATTTATAGACGGATAATAGAAAATTTTAATTTAAATAATGATATTTTGGTATTATTTATTTCTTAAGCTTTGATAGGTATTTTTACAGGAATCAAAATGGTTCAGCAGTTCAATTGTAGGGAAAATAGAAGAATTTTTCTTCGAAAAAGGGGATTTTTTCAAGGGGGAAATTTCTTTTCTTTTTAATATATTGGCATCATGAACAAAAACAATAAATGTAACACTATTATGAAAAAACTACCAATTATATAAAACTAGAAAAAAAACTCGCGTTATGCGTGCAAATATTTTTTTTCTCACGCAATTTTTAAATTAGAGAATGAAATTAATAATAATAATTTTTTTATCTTATATGTTAGAAAAAAAACAAGGATACAATTTTTGGTAATTGGTGAAAATTGATATCCTAACTTTAATATTATAAGTTTAATTTTTGAAGTCAAATGATTTTTCTTTAAAATCAAAATTGTAAATATACCAAAATTGTAAATATAAGGATTGAAAGTTAATTTGAAAAATAATGATAATTTTTAAAACCTTATGATTTTTAAGATTGAAAATACCAATTTTGTTCCCAATCGTAAATCATCCATTTTCAATAATAATAACCGATTTCCGGTGAAAAACGTTAACATATCCTTAAATTTATCAAAAAATCTAAATCTTCTTTGAAATCTATATCGTATATTTCCGGAGAAAATTACTAGTACAACCTAAAATGCTACACAAATTTTTAATCTTCTTCGAAATATGATTATTCTTTACTACAAACACGGATTTCCGGTGTAAAACGCCAACATAACCTAAAATTAAAAAAAAAGTTGCGAATCTTCTTTGAAATCTAATAATTTGTTATATAAAATAACAATTTCCGGTATAAGTAGACAAAAAAAACAAAAATTGCGAATTTAATCACTCTAAATGATAATCTGAAAAACAATCATAATATGAAAAATGTTATGATTTTTTTACTTCAAATTACAATTTTCGAAGAAAAACAAGAACATAAAATAACAAAAAATGGTTCCCAATTGTGAGGCATGTTTGAAATTTATTGATTTTCGTTTAAAATAACTGATTACTGGCGAAAAACGTTAACATAACCTGAAATTGATCCAAAATTCTAAACCTTTTTTTGAAATCTATATCGATATTTCCACTGGAAACTACTAGCTTAACCTAAAACTGTAAAAAAATTTGTAACCTTCTTTGAAATCTAGTGATTGTTCACTGAAAACACCGATTTCCGAAGTAGAACATAAACATACCCTAAAATTGTTCATATTGTTGATACTCTAATTTCTGACGAAAAAACTATACAAATTGAAATTGTTAGAAGATTCTAAATCTTGTTCAAATTATACTTATTTTTGTTTGAAAGTAGGAGTTGTCGGTGTAAGACAACAACATAACCTAAAAATGTTCAAAACTGATGAATCTTATTTGACTACAATAATTTTTGATTAAAATAATCGACAACCTGGAAAAAAACGTTACTTTGACCTTAAACTGTTCAAAAATTGCAAATTTTGTTGGAACTATAATTATTTTTATATGAAAATACCAATTTTTCGTTTAAAAGGCTAATGTAACAACAATCTGTTAAAAAAGCATGCACCTTTCAAATCTAATCATTTTTGTTCAAACATGTTAATTTCTGGTAAAAAACGCTAAAAACCAAAAAACGTATATTGTTGAAGAAATTTAATCTTTGAAATATCATACTTTTTTATTAAAAACCACAACTGTAATCTTACTTCGACCAGAGTTTATATATAGCTATAAGTTCTAGTACATGTATCACTTGTTCCTTAGAGGGCTCTTTAGCTCTAGGGACTTGATAAATCAATTATTTTTATTATTAAAAATACCAATTCCTAGTGTAAAATGCTAACACAACATAAAATTGTTGAAAATTCGGAATCTGGATGGTGAATTTTGTTTAAAAATACGCAAATCGTCAACAACATTTTCTTTTTTCTTTCGATAGTAGCTTCAAAAAAAAAAAAGAAAAAAAGGGGGGAAATGGATAGAATTCTCTAAAATGGGGCTTGTAGGGGATTTTGAAATAACAAGGGAAAAATAGGGAAAATGGCAATATCGACCTGTGAACCCTCTTTTAAGAACATTTGCCAACTGAAAAAAAATGCTGGTTTTCAAATAAAATTTCCGAATATTTTATTGATAACTTCAGGATCAATCATGATCAGCTCACGAAAATACTATATTATATTAAATATTTCAAGTATATATGTAGAATTAAGTATTAAAATAGCTGTGCAGCTGCCCCGCAATTCCGTTCTCCAATGATAAAACAGCAATTAAGTGGTACGATTTTCCGGTAATTATTTGCTGCTTCGCGGATGCATTGGACGCTCCAATGAAGTGGATTTTTGAAATTGTACAACATTCAGTTTGGCGTTAATAAATACTCCGTGTCGCGCGATATGGTCGCACGGAACAACGTGGAATCGTTATGCCCGATATTCGGCGGCACAATTCGCCAGTTCATTACTTTAATTGGTACCCGTCACGGACCAAAATTACGTCCCCTAACACTGTTCACAAGGTAGCTGGCTATCTGGCATCGGCTTGCAAAAGAGCATGCCCAGGAAAATACATATATTTCAAAACGCGATTACACAAGTTGTACGTGAAGTCGACCATGTGTGCAAATTCACGATTATTATTCCACGCGAGGCACCAAATAGCACACGTTGGTCGTTGCATTCTACACTTGCTCGTCATTAACGCTAAAAAATCTTTTTTCTGATAAAGAAAATTCATCGCGCTGAAAAAATTATGAAGGTTTAAAAAATCGTGACCCTAAAACCAAAGGGTGCTATCTCATTTTTTTGGCCAAAATAAGTTAATGATACCAAAAGGCAGTTTTGCAATCTCTGCACGTAATTTTAATCTTATAAATTGTTTTGTCTGAGTAGGTGAAATATATTAAATCAAATATGTACAAGAAAAATTAGTAAAACCACAACGTCCTATCTATAAATGCTGCGTTGCCAAATTACAATTATGCAAATAGAAAAAGATTACAATCAGTACAAAATACAAGACGGCTTGCAGCATCAAGATAATGTGAGATTAATGTGTAGCAAAGTTGTGAACATTGAAATTAATTTTTCAAACAACTCAGTTGAAGATGAAACCAACTTCATACATCTTACAGAGTTTCAAGGTGCTATCTGCCTGCAATTTTCCATATTTTTGAGCCACAAAGTTCTATCTCAAATTTTAATAATTTATTACTCTGAAGTAGCAATCCTAAAGTGAAATCTTGTATCAGTGTTTTAATAATTATTTTCAGTAAATATCTATATGCACAAATTAACCAATTTTGAAAAGCCTCTTCTGTTACAGGACAGGCTTTTCAAAATTTCTTTCAAAACCCTGTGCTTCTAGGATTTCGTTAGTAACAATCTATAGTATGCTCAAACACAAATAAAAATAATGGTAAAGACCTCTAGTAACGATCAATACAAAATTAGCAACAGTTAATAACAACATCTAACAAAGGAAGTAACAATCTTAACAATGGTTGATGTCATCTCTTGGAAACAGTCAGTAACATTCCCCGTAACGGAAAATAACAAACTCTACCCCTAACTTCATTTGCTAGCAACCCTCAATAACTGTTAATCACAATGGTATTATAAGAGGAAAACAATTTTTTTTCGACTTCATCGAGATCATTTTAATACTTTATATGACGTTTCGGAATCGGACCGATTCCCTGATCAGAGAGCTTATTGATAAAATATAAGATACACTGGGAATCCCATTTAAGTGCGGTTTCGGGCATGCTCCTAAATGGCCCTCACTTAAAGCGAACACAACATTGGCCCGCTCCGAACGTAAACCGGCAGGGCCGCCATAAGGATTTCTGTTCGATTCGGAGTATGACTTAACCTGATGCAACTGATGCCCCACGGTTCGCCAGAAGGAAGTTTAAATGAAAATGGTTTGTTGCCTTAGAATTCATATTTATTATGATTATTAGATGTACTAGGAATATTATGATTTAGTTTTCAAAATCAGTTCACGTGGCCAATTTATTAAAAATAGCATTTCAATAAAAAAATATCGTTTTACGAGTATCATCATCTGTTTATTATATGAATATAATAGCAAATAGGGAAATTATTATCTATCATTTAAATAACATCAAAATTAATGTTATTTGACATATTTATAACGATCTTAAATAATTTTAACAGTAGAGGACAAAAAAAACGTAACAATAATGTAATGTGCTGTTGTTTGTAATGATTTGATGCTGTTTATACAACATATTATTGTCAGTCGCAATATTTTTGATTTTCACTTAAATTTTGGCATTGACGGTGGTGGAGGTTCTTTGAAATTCACTTTGGCTATT
>CAKNYM010051052.1:44827-108403 GCA_932195095.1 Andricus curvator
CATTTGTTTTTGAATTTCATGCAGCTCTAAAACATTATACGATCAGTAACATTGTCATTTGTTTCGAATTCCATGCAGTTCTAAATCATAAGACAACCAATCACATTGTTACATGTTTATGAATTTCATACAGTTCTAAAATATAAGGCGATCCATCACATTGTCATTTTTTCTGAATTTTATGCAGTTCTAAAACATAAGACTATCACTCACATTGGTACTTGTTTATGAATTTCATACAGTTATAAAACATAAAACGATCATTCACATTGTCATTTGTTTACGAATTTCATGCAGCTCTAAAACATGAGACGATCAATTACATTGTTACTTGTTTATGAATTTCATACAGTTATAAAACATAAGACGATCACTCACATTGTCATTTGTTTCTGAATGTCAAACAGTTCTAAAACATAAGACGATCAATCACGATCAAACAATTATAATTAGGGGGCTAAAATTGTTCAAGGAATTGGTAACGTACTTATGCACGGCCCCTCATTTAGAAGTTGAAAACGTTTCTAGAACATATTTTGATCATATTTATTCTTAAGCTCAACTGGCGGGCGCATAATAAGGTAGAGAAACTGAATGCGAGTTCAACCGTCCTGAGTCCTAACTTTGCCTGCACGGTAGAGCGGCTTTATTTATGCTAACTTATACGGTGCATTTGCATGCCTGCACGTTTTAGTGGGACGACTCATAGTGTAGGGCAAAACGCTGAAATGGCATGGCGCTTGGCCGGATTGGCGACTGCAAAGATCTGATATTAAAATCTCAATTGTAGCGAGCCCATATTTGTCACGAACGAATGGACCGGCTTTCGCTTATTAGAATTCTTCGTTATTGGCGCTTTTTCATCCGAAAAAGATCGAAACAGGGCTAATATTTGAACATGTATAGAAAAAAATTGAACAGATTATACCACTTAATACGTGACATGCTAACGGGGGGAGGGGTGGGCTAACGTCACAAAGTGTCACCTACGAGGGGAGTTGCAAAGGTTTGTTACACGTGCAACTTCTCTGATCAAAAAATAAAATTTAGATCATTGTCGATTTAATTGTTTGGTTTAATGAAGTTGCATTCTCAAGGAAGAAATATGAATTTTCAATCCAAAAGGACGAATTTTTAACAAAACTGTTTAATTTTTTAAACAAAAAAGATGTCTCTGAAAGAATTCTTGAATTTTTAACAATATAATTAAAATTTCAACAAAATATTTGAATTTTTTACCAGTAATTGAATATTTAACCAAGCAGATTAATTTTCTACCAAAAGGCAAACTTGCAATCAGTCAAAATCAACTAAAAGAGGATGCCTTAACAAAATACAATAATTTTTAACCAAATATTTGAATTGTTAACTAAAAAAAAGTTTTCAACCAAATATAGAAAATTAACATTTTCAGTTTAAAAAATTACTTTTCAACAAAAGAAGAAGAGAATTAGCAACCCGTTGAATCCAACAAAAAATACGAATTTTTGATAAAATAGTTGAATCTACAACCAAATAGATGAATTAAAAAAAAAATAGTTATATCTTCAACCTAAAAAGTCGAATATTTCAGAAAGCAGTTGACTATTGGATCAGAAAAAAGAATTTTTAACAAGAAAGATAATTTTTAATGAAGGAAGATGAATTTTCAATGAAATAGTTGAATTTTCAAATCAAAGAGATAAATTTTCAACCAAAAAATAAGTCGATAAATTTTCAGTTTAAACAAATAATTTTCATTAAAAAAACAAATTTTCAGCTACTAGAATTCATCTAAAAAAGAAAAGTTTTTAATAAAATAATTAAATCTACAACCTAATAGATGAATTTTCCACAAAATAGTTAAGTTTTCAACCTTAAAAGTATAATATTTGAGAAAACAGTTGACTTTCGAATCAGAAAAATAGAATTTTCAACAAGAAAGGTAATTTTTAATAAAGAAAGATGAATTTTCAATGAAATAGTTGAATTTTTAAATCAAAGAGATAAATTTTCAACCAAAAAATGAATCGATAAATTTTCAGTTCAAAAAACTAATTTTCATTTGAAAAAACGGATTTTCAGCCAGTTGAATTCATCTAAAAAAGTCAAATTTGTAACAAAATAGTTGAATCCTCACGTAAAATGATACATTTTCAACAAACAAGATTAATTTTTTACCCAAATAGACGACTAAATAGATGAATTTACAACTTATAAAGGATACATTTTCAACTATACATGGAATGGTTCAGTTTTCTGATAAAAACATTAATTTTTTACAAAAAAAAGGAATCTCTGACAAAATAGTTCAATTTAAAAAAAAAGTTTAATTTTCAGCAAAAAATATGAATTTACAACAAAAAAGGTCATTTACGACAATATAGTTGAATTTTCAACTGAAACGATAAATTCTCAACACAAACAAAATTAATTTTTTTACAAAGTAGTTCAACTTTAAACCAAATAGTTCATTTAGAAAAAAATTAATTCTCAACGAAACAGGTAATAGTTAATATTTCAACCAAAAAAGATTTTCAATTTGAAATCAAAAAACACTTGAATTCAAACAAAGACAATTAAAAAAAAATGTTAAATCCTCAACTAAAACAAATTATTTTTCAGCCAAGCAGTTGCATTTCTAACGAATTTTCAACAAAATACATGAATTTTTAACTAGAAAAGATAAATTTTAAATTCAAAATATCAATTGTCAACGAAAAATCGAAAAGTTGCATATTCAAACCAAGAAGATTAATTTTATACAAAAAAGATTAATTATCAACAAAATACATAAACTTTTAACCAATTACATACATGAAATTTAAACTTACAAAGATGAAGAAAATTAATTTTCTTTGTTTAAAATTCAACTATTGGTTTAAAAATGTATTTTTTTGAAAGTTCGTCTTTTTGGTAGAAAATTAACTTTCTTGGTTGATGTTTTATAATTTTAGTTGAAAGTTCATCTCTTTGGTTGAAAATAGAACTACTTTATTAATAATTTGTTTTTTGGTTATGAATTCATTTTTTTAACTGAGGATTCAACTATTTGGTTGAAAATTCAACTTTTGGTATTTTTAATTATTTAGTTGAAAATTAAATATTTTGGATGAAATTTTACTCTTTGTTGACTGAAAAATTGTCCTTTGTTAAAATATTATTGCAAATTCGTATTTTTTATTTGAAAATTCATGTCTTTTGGAAAATATTTTATCTTTTTTTTTTTTTTTGTTAAAAATGAAACTGTTTGGTGGCAAATGAATCAGTTTCTGTTCGGCATTTAATTATTTTTTCGAAAATTCGATTTTTTTTAATTCAACTGTTTTTGATTGAAAATAAAAGCCTTCTCTTATTTAAAATACCATCTACTACATTTTTTGTTAGGACTGCATCTCTTTGAGTTAAAAATTCAACTACTTGGTTGAAAGTTGAACTACATTTTTGATCCATAAAAAACCCCACGGAACCTAACAAAGGGGGGGGGGGCGTGGACCAAAATTCCAGAAAAAAATAACGTATTTTATGCACGGCCCCTAAAGGCTGAAATAATGAATTTTTTCATATAAAAAATGGTTAAAACTTAATATTTTTGCTCGACTTAAATAGTCTAATGCAATAAAAAAAGGCTGGCAGCTGGAATCAAGCTCGGACTTTTCGGTTAAAAAGTCGGGCAACTACCGCCTGATCTAACCGGGTGTTGAAACCGCATCTTATAACTTTAGCACATTATAAAAGCCATATAAACTTTTTTTTGTTATTTTTTTTAACAGTATTTTTTCAAAATCCTAATTATAGAAAAATATATTTTTCAAATAAATAAATTTTCTGATTTAGTTTTTAAATAATTTGGAAGATTGAAAGAATGATTTTTCAAGGTAAAAATTTAAATCTCAATGAGGTAGACTTTGTCATAAACTACAGCAATATAGGTGGCGCCATATCCTCTCATTGATTATATGACGTCGAGTTTTCGTCTAAGGTTTACTTCATTTAAATTTCCATAATGCTCGTGTGATGGGATGTAAATTGTAAAGTGGAGGCTCGATGTTCCGTGAAACTTACCACTGTGAAGCTCAACCAATTTTAACCTAAAACTCTTCGCACTCGCTGGTTTTTTGCAGAATGTATACTACATAATGATGTGAAAGTTTTTTAGCACAAAATGAAAATCATCTGTTGGGTCCTTTTTCTTAAATAATCTTTTTAACATTTTTTTCAGAATTTCCAAATTTTGGTTAAGGTACATTTACATTAGGGTGGCACAAACAAAATTCGATTTTTTTGCAGCACCCCCCCCCCCATTTTGTTTGGTTCCCAAAAATAGTAAACACGTGTTTTTATTTAATATTAATTATCTTATGAAAACTCTTCAAGGAACACAAATACAAGATGAAATTTCTATTTCAACCCCTCTGAGTCCCTTTCATGGTACCCCGAAAACTGCCCCATGTTAGTCCAATAAGGATTTTGCAGATAATTCCCTTAATTATTACTTCTTTTTTTTTAAAGATCCTCATGAATAAATAAATTACAAAATTTCATGTACTTGTTAATTAATTTGTAATAGTTTGAATAATTTTTGTTCACTACAACAGTTTTATTTCCATAGATTATCGCGAATCAAGTCTATTTTATTGATGCTATGGTGTATTTTATAAACACGAAAAGTGTATATTTTTATTTCAAATGTTTGATTATTGTTTAAACAATTTTTTTTGTTTTCATCCAACTTTTTAATGGGAAAGGCTAGAAAATCGTACATTCTTGCTCGTTCTTCCACAAATGCAACAGTTTAGCCTAAATCTTATTCTTCCGAAGTGACTCATTATTGTTACAACAATTTTAATTTGTTTAAACATTTTATTATCTTATAATATCGCTAATTAATGCTATTTCCTAAATGCTTTGACTTAATTTATGAGCATGAAGGGTGAATTTTGTAATGTTATATGTCTATTTATTGTTTAAATAATTTATAATAATTTAAATGCAACTTTTGACAGAAAAAAGCTAGAGAAACGTTTTTTTCCCCTTCATTATGTTCCATTACTTTCTCCCAATTCTCAGATTTTTCAACCTACTACTAATTGTTGAAACAATTTTTATTTATTTAAAAATATTAATATCGTATAATATTGCAAATTAATGGTATTCGCTGAATGATGTGACCTAAATTATTAATGTGAACACCTATATCTGAACATATTCGTTATTTTTATTTGCTTTTTTAATGTGAAAATTTATTTTAAAAAATTCAGAAGTAGTCGCTCATATTTATTAAGAAATCTAAGAATGAGAAGAAAGCAATGAAAAATATTGAGAACATAACTTTTTTCGACCTTTTTTCTGTCCAAAGTTGAATTAAAAAATCTATAAGTTAATTAAACAATAAATAGACAACTTGAATGAAAAAATTCTCTCCTTACATTCACAAATTAGGCTAAAGTATCTTGGAAAAAATAAGATTTAGGCGAAACTTTTAAGAAAGAAAGTAAATATTTTCTAGCTTTTTCTGTTCAAAAGTTTGTTTTAAACATAAATAGAATTTTTGAAGAATAAACAAATAATTTAAATAAAAATAGAATTTTTCACGGAAACAAGGAAAGGTACAAAAAAATTTTCACACAAACTTTGAAACATCTAGAAAAGTTCTACGAAAAGCACATTCTACTGTTTTGTAATTGCTTGCAACGTTTACGAGGAAAAAATAAAAAATAATATTTAAACAAAAATTCTCGTCTTCAGAAATGCCAGCATAAAACTGATCGGATGCCTTTTTCATATTTGCAGGAACTTTTTAGAAATATTAAAAAAAGGGGATTTTCCTAAAAATACTCTTTCTATGTTTTTGTTAATTGATTTTATGGTTTTTGACCAGCGAAATATAGTAAATAATATGATGTTATTGTTTTTTGTCTTCATGGTCTAGAATCAATATATTTTTTTTTAATATTGATTAATCATTTTATAAGTTGTGAACAAAAATCTCGCTAGCCCGGTGGAGCTAGAGAAATTTTTTCACAACTTATAAAATTAATAATCAATATCAAGAAAAATATATTGATTTCAGAACATGTAGACAAAAAACATTAACACCATATTATTTACTATATTCTTTTTATGTTTTCAAATTTCGACGAAAAAAATAAAGGAAATTTGCTAATCATTTTAGAGGCAGAATTTTTCTTTGTAATATAATTTTTTATTTTTTTGTCGTGAACGATGCAAAATATCACAGAAGAGCAACCGATATTTTTTGTAGAACTTTTTTTTTCGTTACCAAGAACAAAACTCACGAGATATGTAGTACAAATTACAAGCTGTTTCTAAAAAAAAATTTTAAAGTGGTGTTTTTAAGAAAATGGACTTTCCAGAATTTTAGAAAAACAACCGAATACCTTAGCATGTTCGGAAAGTATCCAAATATCAAACAATTGTGACACCCACAGTTGAAAATCTGCCTGATTTGAAATGGAATTTGTCTCTACACAAATTTCATCACAAATATTTGTGATACTCCTGAAATAAATTCTTAGCCAATCGAATCAGGCTTACAGCTTTGACTTTAGACAAAAGAAAAGGCTTTTTTAATCAAGCGCAAAATGTCCTATAAGACACCATTTTTCATTCAAGCTGTGCAAGTTTATGGTTGTTTCTATAAAAAAAACGTTATGGTCGAAAATGGCTTCTGACACGAAAAAATCTATGAACGTAAGCGACTAAATGGAAATCTGGCTAAGTTTAACTTGACTACGGCTTCGTTACTTAACACTATTACGTTGTAGCCATAGGGGTCCGGCTGGCATGGGGTTGTTCACTTGCTCAGCTATACGATTTCGCGAAGTTGTACGAAGTTAATCCTGGCTCTTCAGTACAGCTTTTGCAAGTTCCTTTTACTGTCCGACAGTCCTGCCCGAGAAAAAAAAAGAAACTGGACAGCAGGACTGACGATTAACTGAAATTGGCTCGATTCAATCGGAAACTGAAAAGGTCGAAGTAAATTATCTATATAATTAGATGACATCTTTGCTGTTTTTTCGAAAGATATCGTTTATAATTGACCCAGGTATTATAATTACTGAGGATAAGTTTAAAATTTTGTTTTTTGGTTCACTAATAAACTCAATAAAATAGTAATCATTTATCCTCAACTTGGTAATTGATGATCTTTTAATTCAAGTTCTGGCGCCTATCCGTGGCCCGAATAACAGTTTTTATTTTTAAAAAATGTTTTGTTTTTTGACAAATCAAATCAAAATTTATATCAAGTATATCAAGCTGCAACCCCTATCCGTGGTTGAAATGCCCTATATTATTTACTGCAAAATTTATCAAATGTAGAAACTTCTAAACGAAGAATTTTTTTTTAAAGATACATTATAATGAATTTAGATCAATTAAAATGCATAAGGTAGGACTGATTCACATAACCTTACTGACGAGTCCAGTGAGTCAGTCCGGGACGAAACATAGAAAATCTAACTTTAATTTACTTAAAAATAGATTTCTTTTTGAAAATTAATTGTAGAACACAAAACAAATAAACATTATCGACCCTAATGTCAATAAAAAATCTTCTTTACACTTCAATTATCTATAGTTTCGCAGTAAATGCCAGTTGATCAATTATATTCAGAAATTGGATAAAAATGATATTCAAAGCTTTTATAAATATTTAGGATTTTTAATTTGATCAGCAAAAGGGATGGTCCACATATTATGTGATATTTTGGTTGAAAATGTATCTTTTTTCTTTAAAATGTAACCATCTGGTTGAGAATATATATTGTTTTTAGTTGAAAATTCAAGTACTTGGTTAAAAATTCATGTATTTTGTTGATTTTTCATCTTTTTTGTAAATAATAAATCTTCCTAGTTAAAATACGGCTGCAAAGTAGTATCGACGTATTCACTATGGGTGCATTTATTTGTGCTCATTTTATGGGCATTTTGCTTCCTCATAAGTATCAAATAAATTTGCTTCCTCATAGAGGGAGGTTTTCCGTAACAAAAGAAAAAAATGTATACTTTCAATATTTTTCAAGCTTATGTTTCTGTCTTTCGGAAAATTTTATTTTCAGAAAATCAGAGGGCCCATCAAAATGTAAATTGATGCGTTCTGTTACAATGAACAACTTTCTGACCTACGGTAGTTTTACATTTCAAATTAAAACCTCATTGAAACAATGTAACTTTTCTTAAAACTTTCTGAGTAGCTATTGATTAATCAATAATGGTCTTCGAAATTTCGCCAATAGATCAATCCACGCGTCTCGAAGACGCGAACAAATATATGATATACATTATGGTTGTATTCCCAATACTAAAAAAGTTTTCCTCATGTCAACAAGATAAACAAAATATTTGTTAAATTTATAAAACGGTATTGCTAGATCATAAGAGGTCATAGAAGGTTCGTCAATAGGTAATTCGCCGTGTCTCGAAGACGCAAACGAACACTTCAGAAACAGTACTGTAGCACTGCTAATATGAACAAAGTTTTTCTCGTATAAATAGAATACACAATTTTTTTTGAAACTTCATAAATCGGTACCGTTCGGTCATAGAAGGTTCACCAATAGGTCAATCGATGAGTCTCAAGGACGCGAACAAAAACTCTACATGTAATATTTTCGTGTGTTGAATATCAAAAAAGTTTTTTTCATAAATGGAATAAACCATTTTTTTTAAACTTCATAAATCGGTACTGTTCGGTCATAAAAGGTTCACCAATAGGTCAATCGATGAGTCTCAAGGACGCGAACAAATACTTTATATGTGATATTGTCGTATTTCGAATAACGACAAAATTTTGCTCATATAAACAGAACAAACCATTTTTTGAAACTTCATAAATCAGTAGGTCATCAAAGTTTCAAAAATAGGTCGACCGATGCGTTTCAGAGACGCGAACAAATAAGTTAAATATCGTATCGTTGTATTTTGAATATAAAAAAAAGTTTTTCTTATCTAAACGAGGTAAAATAGACCTGGAAATCAATCCGAGCTACACTTCATCAAAATTTCATGATTAAAGCTCTTTTACTTTTCGAGATATGGTGAACAGAAAAAAGTTACACACACACATACACACACGGACATTATTTAAAAACTTTATTTTCGAGCTCTTGGGGTCGAATTATATCAAAATATGTCAAAAAAGAATATTTGAAAATTTCGGTCATTACAAACCTCCCTCTATGAGGAAGCAAAATTAACATTTTGGTTGAAAATTCAACTCGTTGGTTGAATGCTCAACTCTTTTCTTGAAAATTTATTTCTTCGTTGAAGATTTATCATTTTAGTTGAAGAGTTATTTCTTTGGTTGAAAATTCAACTATTTAGCGAAAAATTCTTTTTTTTTTATTGAGAATTAATTTTCTTCACTGAAGATTCACTATTTTATTTTTGGTTACAAATTGATCTTTTTTAGTTGCAAGTTAATTTATTTCATTGAACATTCGTATTTTTTGGTGAAAAATTATTTCTTGGTTGAAAATGCATCCTTTTTGGTTAAAAATGCAATGCTTGGTTAGCAATTAATCTGTTTTGGTTGAGGATTCAACTATTTTGTTAAAAATTTCATTTTTGGTTGAAAATGTATCTTTTTTAGTTTAAAATTTAACTATTTGGTTGAAAATTCATTTTTTTTAGTTGAAAATTCAAGTCCTTGGTTAAAAATTCATGTATTTTGTTGATGATTTATCTATTTCTGCAGAAAATCAATCTTCCCAGTTGAAAAGTTAACTTTTTGGTTGAAAATTCAACTCATTGGTTAAGTGTTCAACTTTTTTCTTGAAAATTCATTTTTTTGTTGAAGATTTATCATTTCAGTTGAAGGTTCATCTCTTTGGTTGGAAATTTTTTGGTTGAATTGAACTGTTTTTTACTGAAAATTGAAATCTTTTTTGTTTAAAATGTCAGCCAATACATTTTTAGTTGAGAACTCATATTTTTGGGTCGAAAATTCAACTACATGGTTAGAAGTTAAACTACTTTCTTGAATATTTGTTTGGTTGATTAAAGATTCATCATTGTAGCTGAAAATTCATCTCTTTGATTGGAAATTCAGCGATTTTTTTTAAAATTGGTTTCTTTTTTGATCGAAAATTAATCTTTTTTTTTACCGGAAATTAAAATTTTCTATTTTTGGTTGAAAATTCATCTGCCTAATTAAAAATTTACTTATTCAGTGTAAAATTGATCGTTTTTAGATAAAAACTCAACTATTCATAATTTTAGTTGAAAATTCATCTCTTTGCCCGGTTAGATCAGGCGGTAGCGCTTCAATTTCGCAACCGCAGAGTCCCGGCCTAAATATAAATTTATTCAAATCAAGCTAAAATATTCATTTTCGACCATTTTTTGTATGAAATAATTTATTTTTTCAACTTTTAACTTTTTTACTCTGAGAAAAGTTTTTTTTGAGCAAAATTCTCATTTTTCTTCATTTAACTGAACATTTATATTTTGGTTATTATTATTTTCATTTCAGATATATAAAAATAGTATAAAAACAATAAAATAAATATTCAAATATGAAGAAATATTAGAGAAAAATTATGGAAAAATAGAATACAAAATGAAGACATTTTCTATTTCATAACAATATTCACGTTTTGAAATTAGAGTAATGAGTGATGTTTTCAACAAAAAATTGCATGGGGAACTTTTTTCGTATAAAATCGGTTAAAAATTAATATTTTGGCTTGATTTAAATAAATTTTATAGTCCATTACGATAGAAAAATTTGAACGAAAAAAAATTGTGAAAAATACTGGGAGTAGGAATCGAACTCGTACTTCTAGATTACAAACTCAGAGCGCTACCACTTAATCTAACCGGGAGTTTAAAGATCCTTGTATCGCGACCTATGTAACGTGCGTGGATTTTTTAAAGCCGTTTTTCTGGATAATGGCTGAAAATTAAGCGCATCTTATTACTTCAGCATATTACAAGTTTGGTAATCACCTATTACTGAGGAGAGTATAAATCCAAATGAAATTCCGAAGGTTGTAGGTGCCCCTTGTTAGTTTTTAGGATATTTCAGAAAAGTAGATGGAAAACTGACAAAAATATGATTCTCATAAAATCTCAAAATAAAAAAAGGAAAATTTCATAGCATCTGCCAGTCAATCACAATAGCACTATGATAGAGTTGGGGTAGAAGGGTAGAGTTGGTGAGGACGAGAGGAATATGGGAGAGGGCAGACTAGTAATAGGTACATGTGGGAGGGTTTGATATATGTTAAAAGGAGAGGTAAATGAGGTAGGGTTGATAGCGGGGACGGTATGGGAGAGGTTGAAGTTTCAATAAGAGAAGGAAATATAAGTAGGGGTAGTAAGATAGAGAGGAGCGAGAGGAGTGTGAATGAGAAAGTAAGATGAGATGAACTGCCTAGCAGGATGAGGAGAAGGCGGCAAGGGTTAGAGAAAAGTGTGGTGAGAGTGCGACGATTATAGGGGAAGGGAAAGGAAAGAGGGGGTAGGTTGTAGGCAAGGGGAGGAAGGAGGCTAAGGGACGATATGCAAAAATATATAAGAGGATATTAGGGAGTAGGGAGAGGGGTATGTAAGAGGGGGCAAGTGACTTCTTGTTACTCATTGTTTGACAAAAAAAGCTTCTAATAAAACCTCAAAATGAAAAAATAAAAATTGTATAGCATCTGTCAATCAATCACAATAACCTCAGGATTGAGTTGGGGTGAAAGGGTAGAGTTGGTGAGGACCAGAGGAATATAAAAGAGGGCAGAATAGTAATAGGTACATTGACAAGGTTTGATATGAGTTACAGGGGGACGGGGTGAGGTAGATATAATAGTGGAGTCGGTATGGAAGAGGTTGAAGTTGCAATAAGAGGGGGAAATAAGTAGGAGTGGTAGTGGAGGGAGGGACGAGAGGTGTGTGATCGAAAAAGTAAGATGTAATGAATTGCCTAGCAAGATGAGGAGGAGGGGCAAGGGTTAGAAAACAGTGCGACGAGAGTGTGACGCTTATAGGTGCAGGGAGAGGAAAGAGGCGTTAGGTTGTTTGCAAGGGGAGGAAGGAGGCTAAAGGGGGACATGCAAAAATATAAAAGAGGATATTAGGGGGTAGTGGAGGGGGTATGTAAGAAGGAACGAATGTTTTTTTATTGCTTGTTGTTTAACAAGAAAATGCTTCTAATAAAACCTCAAAGTAGGGTAAAAAGGAAAATTTTTTCATAGCATCTGTCAATCAATTACAATAACCCTAGGATAAAGTGGGGAGACAGGGTAGAAGGTGTGAGCATGAGAGGAAGATGGGAGAGAGCAGAATAGTAATAGGAACATGTAGGAGGGTTTGATATGGATTAATAGGGGAGGTTAATAGTGAAGAGGGTATGGGAGAGGTTGAAGTTTTAATGAGAGAAAAAAATAAGTAGGAGTGGTAGTGGAGGGAGGGACGAGAGGAGTGTGATCAGGAAAGTGAGATAAGGTGAACTGCCAGCAAGATGAGTAGAAGGGGGCAAGCATTAGAGAACAGTGGGACGAGAGTGTGACGATTCTAGGGGAAGGGAGAGGCAAGAGGGGGTAGGTTGTATAACAAGGTGAGAAAGGAGGCCAAGGGGAGATATTAAAAAATATATAAGAGGATATTAGGGGGTAGAGGAGGGGTATGTAAGAGGGGGTGAATGGTTTTTTCTTGCTCATTGTTTGCAAAAGTAAATTTTTTTTTACCCTCAATAAAAATGAGTTTAAAATGCTCCTTTCAATATCCTTGCAATTCCTGAGTTTGAGAATTGAGAATTTGTTAAAACTTTAAGGGTGTTGATGGAAAGTGTTATGATAGAGGAAGTGAGGAGGCAATCGAAGCAACTAAGAAGGTTTGTGCTCTAAGCTAGATTCAATGTCAACATTGACATTAAGCAAGTTCAACATCAACTCAACCGGAAGTAATATCGGCAGTCAATATTAATTAACCATTGAGTATTCGTGTATTTTTGCACCCAGAAGCGCAGAATTACTTGTACGTCTTCGTTGCATCTTCCGAGTTCAAGACCAAATAGGCTTAAAAGTTTCGTGAACTCAGAGGGTCTTTTAACTTGATTATTACAAAATCGATGAATTTTGTTCGATTGCCTCAGAAGGTTTCTTCAAAACCCAAGTCTAGACAGTTGATTTTACGATTACAAGGTTTTTGAGCATTATTAATCAAACGAGATTTTCTAATAAACGGAATAGTTTGTGGTGACGCGGAGAAAAATTATGAACGGGAAACATTTTTAATCTCGGTAAATCCCGGGATATCAAACCGTTGCAGTTGCAGTTGTTATACTTTTTTTCTGAAGTCGTGGGCTAGTCATGACTGAGATAATATTTCCGAAACAATGATAACAATGAAACAATTTTCAACCAAATAGTCGAATTTCCAACAGAAAACATTAATTTTCTACTAAAAATGGAATAATTGAATCTTTAGTTAAGTCCACTTTTAAAGAAAGCAATTTTTATAGATTGATATAATCAACAAAAAGAGACCAATGTTAATTGCTTTTTAGTTTGAGGGAGAAATCTGAGCGTGCTTTAGCAAAAAAATTGGTTTGGTTGAAATTGTTCATTTTAACTAATGTTATATGGTTGTTTGTGTTTTAGCTTATATTTTAGGTAAAAGCTGCAACTTTTTATCCAATTCTAATAATCAAGGGTGTATTTATTCGTTGAAAGATATTTTCCAATTTTGTTTGTCTGAGTTTTATTAAAATTAAAATTAGTTAGGAATAAATTTGTTTACAGAAATAATAACTGTATAATTTATAAAATAAAGTTTATTAATAAAACCCAACTAAACAAGATTGTGAAGAATCTATTAAGGAATATAATCAGCTCTTGATCATTAAGATTGGATACAATTTGCAGCTTTTAAATAAACAATTTCAACCCAAAGAATTTTTCATTAAAGTACGATTAGATTTCTCCTTCAAAGTTCTTAGCAATTAAAATTGGGTCTATTTTTGTTGCTTCTGTCAATTATCATAAACATTAGATAAATTTTGAGATTGAAAGTACCGTTAGCCTCAACTAAGCGAGACGCTTTTTTAGGGAATTCTCAATATATTACCGAAAGGAATTAGAATGAGATATAAATAATTTAAATGTATAATGTCTAACTCTTCCTCCTTCGTATCATAAAGATTTAACTTTCAATTAAACGATAAGTATCTATTTATTATATTCCAAAGTGTGTCCATCGTTACACTTTCAATAAAAAGGGAAAAATAGCTTTTCAGTAATAACAAGTGGCAAAAAATCATAAATTAAATGCCTATATCGTTATTTCAGAGTGAATTAAACAAAATAAAAAATAAGCATGTCGATAATTTCGGTATTGTAGTTTCTCGCCATGTACCGCTTTCCCCTACAAATTCAAAAATTGTCATAAAAATGATTCTGTCAAACAAAGTATCTTAGCTTGATTATATTTCAGATAATTTTGCTAAGACAACGTACATTAGGATAGGTGACATCAATATAAAAAAAATTGCAAATGAAATGTAGCAAGTGTTTTTTGCTCGACTTAACCCAGATGAAGAAAATATTATTTTTATCGAATTTATCTAAAAAACCAGAGCAAACAGCATCTAAATTAAAGTTTGACATTTCTTTTACAGAAGACAGTCGAAAATCTTTCGGATTTTTATCCAGAAAAGAAATCAAATTATGAAATATAAAATTAGAGTGTCCCCGTTTCCCCAACGTGTCCTGGTTAGCCTTGTTTCACGGTACATCATTAAATGTATGTGCCATGATCAAAAGTACAAATGATTTGCCAATTAGAAATTTTTAATATGCTAAAGAAATTTCATGGATGTACATTTTTGTGGTTTGGGATGTAAATTCTGTGAGAAAGGCAACAAATTTGTATTTAAACTCGAGAGAACTTTACTAAGCAGAAAAGACGCCATTAGTTGCTAGCGGCATTATTGTATTTTGTATTTAGCCAAACTTTGATGCTTGTTTCGAGAGAGTTGGAAGAGATAAGTTTTCGAGAAAATAACTTTTTGAAGGGAGAAACGCCGAGCAAACGTTTGCAGGTAGCTCTTCAAAGACACATTTCTCTCTTGCGGTTTTGGCTCACTTCTTATTTTTAATTACTGTCATTTTACTCTCGTCCCCTTCATTCTTCCTGACTTCCTTCGCAGCTGCATATAGCAGCTTTGCAGAGGACTCTCGTAAAGACTTTAACACTTTAGAGCAGAGTTATTACGTACACGCGGGCACTAAGTAGCGCATTGTTTAAAACTGTCTTCAAGGCAAAATCTGATCGTCTTTTCAAATTTCTATGCTTATTAGATCTGCCAAGACGTAGTATTTCGAAATGAAATTTCACAGTAAATATGAAGGCATCGTATGACTGTTGCATTTTTGGATTATTCTGCTGCAGACTAAACGGATAACTTCAGATTTAGTGTTATCCTTCCTTTAATTATTGATAATAATCTTCAAATTTACTCATTCACTTTCTTCACATTGAAGCTCCTATGTTGGACAGTTTATTAGTACAAGGTCTGTCCTGAAAGTATCCGACATTGTGTTCTAAGTTTGTACCTAGTTGTTCTATTGTCAAAAACCGGTATTCATTATTAAGAGGGGACTACTACTAAGAGACACGGACCTGCGATTCTTTAGTCAAATAGTGTACGCAGTTGTGTAAACCTCTAACCACGTACGCGCCGCATTTCAGGATGACGGAACGCACCGAACAAAATTGCGGATTAAATTTTGTCAACAATTTGGCCATTTATATTCGCAAACTATCGCTATGATTCATAAAGTGTTTAATGATAATCCTTTGAGTGATAATCAAATTGAATAGTGGCTGAGGCGATTCAAAGTGGTCATACTTCAGTGGAAAGTGAACTTACCTCTGGCAGGACCGCAACGGTCTAAACACCTCAAAATGTGGAACGAGTGCGAGGCTTAATTAGTGGAAATCGTCTTTTAGCAGTGAGAGATATAGATAAAGACTTTGGGATTCGAAAAACTATTCTTTCGGATCTTTTGAGCCAAGATTTGGGGATGAGCCGCGTGGTTGGAATGTTCGTTCTACGGCTACTGACGGAAGACCAAAAGAGTTATCAAGTGGAAGACGCCAATGACAATTCGGAATCAATCAGAAACAACCCGCAACTGTTCAAAAAGGCCATTGATGGGGATGAGTTATGGATTTATGGCTATAACCATAAGACAAAGGCCCAATCTTCGCAGTGGGATACATCAGGATCCCCTATAGCGAATAGAGCGCACTAGAGTGGGAACAACATCAAGACAAAGCTCACGGTTTTCTTACACCAGGAAGGTATTTTGCACGATGAATACGCTCCAAAAGGTCAGGCGGTAATCAAAGAGTATTAACAAGAACTTCTGAAGTGATTACGTGACGCAGTAAGAAGGAAATGGTACCTCTCCATTCATCGCAGCTCATTCAGCAATTTCTGGGGAAACACGGTCTTATATAACTAAGAGAACCCTCATTTAGGCCTGTCCTGGCTCTCTGAGTTTTTTGGCTGTTTCTCATATTGAAGTATCCTCGAAAAAAGGGTTACAAGACGTAGAGGAAATGAAGCAGAATGCCGCAAGGTCGGGTACTTTCCGGACAGACCTTGTATACCTCACTTTGACATCTTATCAAATTCTGTTTCGATACAATGGGAGTTCTTTAGTTTGAATTGGAATACCAAATTCTCATCACGTTAGATCGACATAACCATTATTTTTATCTGACTTCAGGATCATTAAAATTAGACTGTTGGGGCCTAAGTGGCACTTTGCCTCGTGTCAATTGCAGTACTCTGCCGAAAAACTGTCACTTAGGGTCCTTGTATCACAAATAACTATTACATATTTCTGGGAAAATTTTTAATAGTTTAGGTTTGATTTTGAAAGAATAATTTTAAGTTTTTTTAATTTTGTAGAGCATCAAGAGAATAAAAAAAATATTGTGAAGATTCATGGGAAAATTTCAAATGATTTTTTTCTTAATGAATTCTAACAGAAAATTGAAAAAGAATGCAAAACATTTTTAATAATTTCCTAAACTTTTTGAAAAGAGTTCAAAAGATTTAAAAGTAAAATTTTGCCATAATACATAATTTTATAACATATTTGAGTAAGTGTAAGAGATACTTAGAAGTTTTAAAGCGATTAAAAAATAATACAAATTTATAAGATATTTTAGGAATTTTGTAAGGTTTTAAGAAAATGAGAAAAAATGCTTTATGTTCCGAGAAAAAATTTAAATGATTTTTTGTTTTCAAAAATGAATTTTAAGAGAATATTTAAAAAGATTAAAAACATTTGAAAAGATTTCTGAAATTTTCAAAGAATAATCTGAAAGATTTCAAGACCATTTTTTTAATTTTGCGGAAGAAAAAATTTCACGAAAAATTTAAATAATTTAAAAATATTAGAAGATTTGAAAATTTTGAAATAATTAAAAAAAGAATTTCCTCAAGATTTATGGTTAAATTTTTCATGATTTTTTATTTTGAAAAATCAACTTAAGAGAAAATCGAAAAAGATTTCAAAACATTTCAAAATATTTCCTTACAAAAAAGAGTAGAAGATTTTGAAGCAAAATGTTTGAATTCGGTGAGATTAAAAATGAAACAAAAATCGAGTATATCCAAGAAATATTTAGTAGATTCGAAGAGATTGAAAAAATTGTGAACTGTAAAAGATTTTAAAAAATTCAGATTTTTTAAAAAGACTTTAAACCAAAACTTTAAAGCCATTAAAAGAATTTTAAAAGGTTTCAAGTCAATAAACAAATTTTCTTGAAATTCCTAGGAAAATTTGGAAGATTTTAAGTCTCTATCATTCAACTGCAATTTTACGTCACAAGAGAAAATACCTAACTTATTCATTTTAAATAATCCCGCGCTCAATTCCACATAAGCAGTAAGAAGAAGCATTGCGTCGGCGAATATACCGACCACGCTTCCAGCCAGCAGCGCAGGAGGGGAATTCGTCGCCGACAAGCGCAGTAGAGGGGGAAGAAGTCGCAGGTAACCATCGGCGAATTAACAATCGACCTTTAAATGCACTTCGAGCTCCTCGCCTCACCTAGAAAGGTATTCTATTTTCACCTCCTCACCTGACCAGGGTATTGCTTGGATTGGCAACCGCACGATCACAACACCCCCGTCGGCAACCGCACGACCATGACACCATTGTCGCCCAATGCGCGACAACCACCCCACCGTGCGCTCTGGATGCCAAATTATATCTAACTCAAAAAACACTATCTGATTTGAAGGTAAACTTTTAGACCCCATGCGGTCACAATGCGGGCAATAAAACACTTTCTCTTTATTACAAAGTCTCTGTCACAGAGAATTTACCCGTTGGTAACAAAAAATATTCAGGTTTTTCATTGTCACCCTGTTGTACACGTTATTGAAGATATTATGTTTATTTCTTACAGCAATTGAAAATAATTATTGAAATCCTAATTAGAAATGCAATTTCTGATTTTGAAATGAGACTTTTTAGTGTACGTGACCTTTATTATTACGCTCTGATTCGATATCCTCTTTCATCTACTTTGCGAGATTCGACAAGTCCCTTTTACAAGTTCAGCGTACACGATAAGCACATTACGCCATCGATATCCGATAGTAGAGTGCATGCAGCCATTATATACACGCGTAATCCTTCACACGCACGACAAGCTATTTTGCACAACGATTCCGCCAAAAAGCTTTAAATCCCTTCTTCTGCATCGCGGTCATATCGAAATTTCGATCGAATGTATGCAATTATACACTCAAACTCAAATGGAAAATATTGCCTTCTATTTCAGCGATTGGAAAAATTATTTTCCCTGTATTGCAATATTTGATCAAGTTGAAAAGCATAACCAATTTCATGATAGGAGCATTTTTTCTCAAGTGTACTCACTAAGGTGGTCTAAATTTATACCTGTAAAAATGCGATTTTCGGTGATAGACTCCCCGCCCCTTTTTTCATTTTCCGAAAAAAGAAATCCCCTATTACTTACGTACTTGTCATTCAATTTTTATAAATTAATGTTTACTCAACTTTTAAGGAGTGTTTGAAAAATAATTTTTACACATTCACTTTCAATTTGAGCCCCTCCCTCTAAATTCCTTATAGTGTGCCCTTGAAATGCCCAAAAAATGCAAAATAACAATTTTATGTGAAATTTATGCTAAAATCGGTATTTTTTGGAACATTGTCAACATAAATTTTTTCTCGATAAGCGACACGCTTTCAAGTATCTTATACCTAATTTTGAATTGCTCAAACAACTACGTATTATTTTGTTTAAAATTTTTTTTACCTGTAAATCGTGAAAATTTATTATTTTTCAGGATGAATTATACAATTGATGAATTTGAAGAATAGCATTTCTTATTTAACATATTTGGTAATTATTTAAACCATTTTCATTATTTTAAACCATTTTGCTCCTGTAAATCGTGAAAACTTATTATTTTCTGGAATTGATTTCACAAATAACTAATGTTGAGAATAATTTATTTTTTTCAATAATAATTTGCAACTATTTGAACATTCTTCTGTTGTTTGAACAATTTTTTCCCCATTAGATGTTAGAAAGTAACTACTTTCTGGAATTGATAGCATAGTTGATAAATGCTAGGATATTTTTTGCAAGAGACAGTTTACAATTATTTCAACATTTTTCGTTTGTTTAAGCAATGTTTTTCCCTGTAAATCTTAAAAAGTTACTTTTTTCTGGAATAAATGATGTAGTTACTAAATGTTGAGAGTGCTATTTATAGTGGAAGACAGATTTCAATCTCTTTCACTATGTCGCTTATTATTCATTACTTTCTTATTTTAGAACCTACACCATCATTTTTCAAACAATAATCAATTTTTTAAACAACTTTTGTTCAGTTGCGATTTTTGTCTAGATCGAATTCGATGAAAAAAAAAATTAGAATTAATAAGCAACATAGTGTAAGAGATTCGAAAGCAAGTGATATTATTTGTTTAAATATAATTGCAAAATGTCTTTCATGAAAAATATCACTCTTAACATTTTTTACCTACGTCATTGATTCCAAAACATAATAACTTTTTACGATTCACAGGATGAAAGAATTGTTTAAACAATTGCCAAATATTCCCAACAAAAAAGCACATCTTTTAAAATTCAATTATTGTATCATTAAATCCGAAAAAGAATAATTGTTTGAGAGTTGGTAGAAAAAAATTAAACAAGTAGAAATTATTTAAACAACTGGAAAATATGCTAAACAAAAAATGGTATTCTTGACATTCACCAACTGTATCATTTATCCCGAAAACTATAACTTTTCACAATTTACAGAAAAAAAAATTGTTTAAACAAATAATAATTGGGTAAACAATTGACAATTGATAAACAGATACTTGGAAACTTGTCACTTACCGAACAAAAATAATTTATGTTAAAAAAATTCAAAAAAATACCGTCCTTAGAGTGAATTTGACTTAAAATTGCTATTTTACATTTCTTGGGACATTCAGACAAAATTATTTCTTGAATATTCCTTAAGAGGCGAATAAACTTTAATTTACGAAAAGTTAATGAAAAGTACGGAAAAGTGCAGAAAACGAAAAAACTGGGTGGGAGGAATGATCACCAAAAATCGAAACTCGAATTTTTGGACCACTATAATACGCACCCAAAAAATTAAACTTTCTTGAATGCCACTCAAACTTGGGCAAAGTTTAGTCCCATTAGATTGAATTTTTCGCCTTTGTCAGTGAGAAAAAGCGTTTTTTGAAAAACATATTATTCGACCGTCAAGATTTTTTCGAAAAATGCTTATGATCACTGAAAGGAGCGGTAAAAATCCTACATAAGCTGTAATAACCAAATTTATTTAATAATTGATGGTTTCCCTGAAACAGAATGAACAAATATAATTTCTTGAAAAAATCGACATTTTGTCCTTCACGGCTTCAAAAGTGAAAATCTTAGCTTTTTTTAAGACAAAAAAATGGGTCGAACTAAAAAAAAATCCAAATTTTGTTTATTTTCTAAAAATGGGGACAAATTTCAGTTTGGTTGGAAACGGTTGTAATCATTTCATACACCGTACAAAAATAAAAAATTTCACCCCCTCCCCTTCGTTAAATATTTTTCTAAATGATAAAAAAAATTACAATAAACTATCATCCAGTAGGAACACACTTTTCCGAACTTTGAGTCTGATTGATATCTCAAATATAAGGATTATAGGGGATTTTGAGAAAAATCGAGGAAAAATAGGGATAAAAGTGGAATAGGGGACGCTGAAGGGGATCCCAGAAGTTGAGGAGATTTATTTTATTTTTTTTTTTTTTTTTAAGTTTCTAGATTAGGACTTCCAAATTAAAAAATTAAAGCATTAAAAACTAAAGAATCTCAAATGGAAGAGTGATATATTTTTAAAAATAGAAGATTTAATTTAAAATTTTTAAACTAAAAATGTCTAGATTTTTTTCATTGAAAATTGGGAGCGATAAAAGTGAAACAATTGTTAAATAAGTATATCAAAACATGAAGACTTTTAAAATATAGAATTTTTAAAATTAAGCAGTGCCAATTTTAAAATGAAAGGAAACATAAAAATCATTTTAAGAAATTAAAATTATATAGCAGTGTCGTTGCATGATTTACAACAATTGAATTTGTCAGTAATAAATTATACTCTTTAGACGCGTTAAAGAAAATTTTGTTTTAATTATTTATTTTGAAGAAAATTAAAAAATAAATTAATAATATTTTAAATATCACAAGGGCCTTGAGTTATTGAATCGCTTCTACCAAGCAGAGAAGAAAAGCGAAGGTTGTAATTTATTTGCTTTGTATTTATATTTCTTTTTTTGCAGTTGCTTCCTCCTGAAAATTAGCTTTTTAGTTGTGATTTTTATTATTTGTTTAAAAATTCAACAGTTTTGTTAAAAAGTAAATCTTTTTGCTTGAAAATTCCACTCTTTCGTAGAAAATTTACCATTTGAAAAAAATTCATATTTTGGTGTTGAAAAATCAATGTAAATGTTTTTTGGATAAAAATCCAACTATTATTTTGAAAATTTGTCTTTTTGCTTTAAAAATTCATCTGCTTTAGTAAAAATTTCATCTTTCTTGGATAAGAATGCAACTGTTTGGTTGAAAATTCAATAATTTTGTTGAAAAGTCATCCTTTTTGGTCGAAAATTCTACTGTTTTGTTGAAAAAACACCTGAAATCTTTTTTGGATGAAAATTCGACTATTTTTTTTAAATTTATCTTTTTTATTTAAAAATTCATCTGTCTAAGTAGAAAATTCATCTTTTCGGATAATAATGCAACTGTTTGGTTGAAAATTCAATAAATTTGTTAAAAAATCATCCTTCTTGGTCCAAAAATCTACTTTTTTCTTGAAAATTCAACTATTTCGTAGAAAATTTACCTTTTGAGAAAAATTCACATTTTGTGTTGAAAAATCAACTGAAATCGTTTTTGGATGAAAATTCGACTATATTTTTTGAAAATTTATCTTTTTTATTAAAAAATTCATCTGTCTGAGTAGAAAATTCATCTTTCTTTGATAGGAATGCAACTGTTTGGTTGAAAAATAAATAAATTTGTTAAAAAATCATCCTTTTTGGTCCAAAAATGTACTTTTTTGTTGAAAATTCAACTATTTCGTAGAAAATTTATCTATTGAGGAAAATTCACATTTTGTGTTGAAAAATCAATTTAAATATTTTTTTGATGAAAATTCAACTATATTTTTAATATTTGTCTTTCTGATTTAAAAAATCATCTGTTTTAGTAGAAAATTAATCCCTCTTGGATAAAAATGCAACTATTTGTTTGAAAATTAAATAATTTTTTTAAAAAGTCATCCTTTCTGTATGAAAATTCAACTGTTATTATTGTAAATTCGTCTTTTTAAGTTGAAAATTCAAGTATCTTCGTAGAAAATTTACTTCTTATTTAAACTATTTTGTTTCAAAATTTTGTTCGAACCACTTTGTTAAGAAATCATGTCTTTGTTGAAGATTCATATTTTTAGTTGAAAATTCATCTCTTTGGTTGAAGTTTGACTAACTAGTTGAAAACTGATCCTTTTTAATTGAAAAATTAACTGCGTGGGTAAAATTTGAACTATTCAGTTGATTTTTTTTTAATGAAGCTTTATCTCTTTCGTGGAAAATTTAACTATTTTGTTGAAAATTAATTTTTTTGCTGAAAATTCCTATTTTTCTGGTTGAAAATTCAATTTTTGTACAGAAAATTCGTCTTTTGGCTTTAGGGTTCAAAAATTTAGGTAAACTTGTTTTTCTTTCATTACCGAAAAATCTTTATTTGTTGAAAATTCGTCTGTTTGATTTTAAAATTCATTTTTGTTTAAAATGAAATTTCATCCTTCTTGGTTGAAATATCAACTATTACACTTTTTTGTTGCGAATTTATCTTTTAAGGTTGAAAATTCAACTATTTCGTTGAAAATTTAATTGTTTTGCAGAGAATTTAATTTTTTTGTAGAAAATTCAAGTATTTTCTTAGGAAGTCATGTTTTATCGTAGAAAAGTCAATTTTTTTGTTTAAAATAAATGAATTTGAAAATTTTTAATTTTTATATGAATGTTAATGGTCAAGAAAAAAAAATGGTCGAGGAAAATTCATAGAATTTTGAAAATGAAGTTTTCACCCTGCAAGGCATATATTATCATAAATACAACAAATTTCCACTAGTTTTTAGTCCCATATCTTATTATTTCTGGAAATTATAAATTACGTATAGCAAGAGGTAGGGGGGGGGGTAGAAATATTTTATTACGGTTTGTAACGGGGGGGAGAGGGTCGCTTATCCGTTACGTAATTTAAGTACGGCCCCTTAGCAATCAGCTTTTTAAGCAGCTTGAAAACAAATTTGCATTTTCCCTACGGGATTAAATAACAAGCTACCTCGCTCAAAATGAAAACCATGTATGAAAATAATTGTTTTTCAACTGAGCCGCAAAAAATATCCATTACACACACACCCTAAAAATATAAAAAATATAGTACTGAAATATAATACACCACGATATACCCATAATTACATTTTCATTCTGCATTTATTGTGGTTTCATATTCCGACTCCAACACCTAAAATAAAATTCATTTTCTCACATTTCTCCCACAGCTATCGGGAGGTTGTATTCACGTGAAATATAATCAAACATTTTATTATTCCATTCCAAATTATCCATGAAATTAACGTTGTCGGCTTTGTGCAGTGCGTCGCCTCATCTATAATTCTGATGCGTTATTCCCGGGGTGATGAAAATGATTATGAATTTACGTGTGCAACATAAAGATTATAATTTATGCTCATTATTGGTAATTATAGGGAGGATTATTGTGGTCAATAAATGATTAATTAACAACGTTCCCTGGTAATTTCACTTAATCCTTATAATTAGGTCAATGAATAATACAATTTTGACTCAGCTCTAAATTGTATCAAGTATAGTCTTTACGAGTGCTTTAGGGCATCTGAACTGAATGTCAACGGGGATCAGAGTCTGTCCCCTTTTTTACCGAATCTATTTTTTTCTTGTCAAATTAAAAAAATTTCCTAAAACACATAATACCGAGAATTTGGACCTAATTTTACCTTGTCACTATTTTTTAAAGATTTTTATTCATTTAAAAAAAATCGTAAACAGAAATCCAATACATTAGGAAACAAGATGCTTTAGAAGAGATTCTTTTTAATAATACTGATTTTCTATATTAGGGGTATGTAGAAAAGGTTGGGACGGGTTTTGTTTTTAGCCCATAAGTTTTTCATCATAATATTTTTGGGCTTTCATTACACCGTTTTGAAGCCCTATTAAATAGCTTACTTTCTGTGAACAAAACATATATAATTACGATGCAAAATAAATTTTACAGCCGATTTTCTGAATGTCTTGCAATCTGCAAAAAAAAAATTTGTGAGTGTAGGGGACACCTCTTAAAACATGGAAAATAAGTTTGAAAAATAATTTAAAACGCCACTGTGAACCTTTCAGTAAATATATATTAGTTCAATTGGGTTTTTACATAAAAATTAGCAATTAAAGTCTCATCTTTGATGGCTTCAACTAGCTGTGAATTCGATCTCGAGTGTTTCCACTTTGTTTGTATTTATAATTATATGGTGCTCATTTCACGAGCGCTTTGCTTCCCGTCAACAAATGTATTTGCTTCCTCATAGAGGAAGCATTAGTTACTTTTTTCAACAATAGACAAACCAAACTCATCATTTTGATCAATGTAAACATAGAAATTTACCAAAAATACAAAATGACAAAATAATACAAACAATTTTTTAAATACAAAGACAAATCAGGCAAATCAAATTTTGTATTAGAAATTATAATTTTTCGAGCTGGAAAAGTGAAATGAAGAGTTCTGTCGCACCCTATCCCTTTCCGAGCTTTATGATTTTTTTACAGAAATTGTCAGAATTATTCTATTTGAAAATTTATGATCAAAAAGTCTTTTCTATTCATGCGTCAACTTTGAATTATGTAAATGAAAAAATTTCTTCTGTTTGGAGCAGATGACTCAAATATTATAAATGAGCATAACTTCCTTAATCTTCAATGAAATGTATTAATATTATAGATCAATCGATTTGCCTCGAATCAAGGAATCTTTTCCGTTCTTGCATCAATTTTGAATTATGTTAGTGAAAAAAGTTTTACCATAAAAAATCGTGT
This sequence comes from Andricus curvator, assembly GCA_932195095.1. Taxonomy (NCBI): domain Eukaryota; kingdom Metazoa; phylum Arthropoda; class Insecta; order Hymenoptera; family Cynipidae; genus Andricus; species Andricus curvator. The sequence continues at coordinate 70,534 of CAKNYM010051052.1, forward strand.
TTCCAAATATTATGCATTACCATAGCTTACCCACTCTTCAATAAAGTATATCAATGCTATGGATCAATCGATTCGTCTTGAATGGACACAACTTTTCTATTCTCGTGTCAACTTTAAATTATGAGAATGAGAAAATTTTTAGTATAAAAATCGATTTTAGAAATATATCAATTACCATAACTTCCCTACTCTTTAATAAAATGTATTAATATTGTAGGGCAATCGATTCGTCTCGAACCAAGGAATCTTTCATATTCTTGCATCAACTTTGAATTATATTGAAAAAAAAAGTTTTACTATACAAAATCGTGTTTTCAAATATTATGCATTACCATAGCTTCCTTACTCTTCAATAAAATATATCAATGCTATGGATCAATCGATTCGTCTTGATTAGACACAACTTTCCTATTCTAGCATCAAATTTAAATTATGAGAATGAGAAAATTTGTAGTATAAAAATCGATTTTAGAAATATATAAATTACCATAACTTCCCTACTCTTGAATAAAATGTATTAATATTTTTGGGCAAACGATTCGTCTCGAACCAAGGAATCTTTTATATTCGTGCACCAACTTTGAATTATATTGAAAAAAAAGTTTTACTATACAAAACCGTATTTTCAAATATCATGCATTACCATAGCTTCCTTACTCTTCAATAAAATGTATTAATATTATAGGTCAATCGATTCGTCTAGAATCAACACATCTTTTCTGTTCTTGCATCAACTTTGAATTATGTGAATGAAAAAAGTTTTACTATAAAAAAACAATTTTTAAAATATTATTAAGTGCTAAAAGAAAATGCAACGAATATTTTTAGAAATCCTTTGGTCAGTTTCAAGATATTAGTGGGAGAAATAAGCCCTCCAAATTTCATCAATTTATCTGAAACCGTTTTCAAGTTATCGTGTTCACAAAAAAGTGTGACATCCACACACGCACACGCACACATTCACATACACACACACACACACATCCACGAACATATCCACACACACACATCCGGACAATTGCTCAGAACATTCTATTAGACATTTTTAAATTGATTAACGTTCAATTAAATAAATTTAAAAATTTTGGAAAATGTTACCATTACAAAGCTTTCTCTATGGGGAAGCAAAATCACCGAAAGTGTGATTATTTCAATTATTAACACGCAAAAGTTACTCGAAAGATGATTTTCAGTGAAAAAAAACGTTGTGTTTAGGTGTCAAGAAACGTGTCCCAACCTATACGGTACACGTGTCCCGACCTATATATTTAACGGCGTTTTTGCATTGTTGGTGGGAAAAATTGATCTGCTCTATATAAAAAATCCTCTTCAGACATAAGAATTCATTTAATTCATAACACATTGAACTCATTTACCTTGCAATTTTGATGAAAAACATTCAGTTCATGAGGGTTAAATTATGTCAATGCGATAATTTTTCTACTCCTTGTAAACGTGCTGTCCCAACCTATACAGTGTCCCAACCTGTACAACACTTCCCTACCTGGTTGATTTATTTGCTAATTTTGTGGATTTAAATGACATCGTCGTGAGCAAAGAAATCGCAAACGATTAAATCTAGAAACTAAACCTGAAATATGAATTAATTCTATAGTTGCAAATCAATATTGAACAAAAACGCTTTAAAAACGGGGGAAATAAGGAGATTCCTAAAAAAATAGGGAATAAAATTCTTTTAAATAAAATGAATATTAAATTCAATTTAAAACACTTCCAACTCCCAATAATATTATAGTCGTCTTGAGTTTTCGGGACTATTCCATCCCCTTTTCCAAATTTCCCAATTTTTCGGGACGACTAGACCCAGTCTTTTTATTCGACGAAATTTTTAGAAGATCTGATAAAAAATGAGGACAATTTTCTTTATTAATAGTGATAAGTGTTAGGGGTGAAATTTTTTTAGGGGAAGATCTTCTTTCAGATGACCCAAGTTACAATTTTCTATGGTTCTGATGTCATTAGGAAAAGGTAAAACAAACGCAGTGTCCTGACCTATTTCGTAATACGCAAGCTCGAAATCACCCCTCGTAAAGCCGTAAATATAATGTTCTTCAGAGGAGGCCGATGGGGTGGGTATGTGCATTGGGTCCATTGCATCCATGAGATTCCTCCTTGTATCGACACAAATTAATGCCATTCTCTTACTTTCAGGAACAATACAATGGTTCCAAACTAAAACTCTTTGATATATGCAGTGCCTAGGAACGCCACGCCGCGGTGTCCGCACTAGGTATCTGTTTATATAATTTGTTTACAAAATTAATAAAAATTATTGAATGATAATTTTCCATCAATAAACCTCACTGGCGACAAAATTTCAGAAAATTTAAGAGAAAAAGCGATTTCTTTCGGCCTTTAAATGTCCAGACTGGGCATTTGTTTATATAATTTGTTTATAAAATCTATGAAAAATGTCGGATGATGATTTTCCATCATTAAACATCACTGGCGAAATAAATTGAGGAAAATTAAGAGAAAAAACTATTTCTTTCTTTCTTTAAATGTCCACACTAGGCATTTGTTTACAAAATTAATAAAAATTATTGGATGATAATTTTCCATCATTAAGCCTCACTGGCGACAAAATTTGGGAAAATTTAAGAAAAAAGCGATTTCTTTCGGCCTTTAAATGTCCACACTAGGCATTTGTTTATATAATTTGTTTAGGAAATCTATAAAAAATGTCGGATGATAATTTTCCATCATTAAACATCACTGGTGAAATAAATTGAGGAAAATTAAGAGAAAAAACGATTTCTTTCTGCCTTTAAATGTCCACACTAGGCATTTGTTTATATAATTTGTTTATAAAATTAATAAAAAATATCGAAAGATAATTATCCATCATTGAAATTCACTGGAGATATAATTTGAGAAAAATTGAGAGAAAAAACGATTTTTTTCTGCCTTTAAATGTCCACACTAGGCATTTGTTTCAATAATTTGTTCATAAAATTAATAAAAAATATCGGATGTTAAATTTTTATGATCGGGTATTATTTTTTCGATTGAAGCAAGTAATTTTAACACAAAAACTTACTTTGCAAACGAAGAATCCATAGGGTAGACTATTTGTTAAGTTAATTTGTTTATAACAATCAACTCAAGAATGTCATAATTTTTTTTTTGCTTTCAACTACCCCTGTGCATAAAGTCTGTCAATGCTGATCATAGCAAAAATTTGTTCACGAAGATAAACAAAAAAAACGAAAAAATCGACTTTTTATTCACTCTTTGCATTAACATAAAAGTCTAAACAAAAAAATTAAAAATCAGGCCACATAAATCTCTTTAAAATTTAATGCTGAATTTTTCTGAAAACAAAAATTCAAAATCGGTTAAGAATTGCCAGCTACAAGTTATTTTGAACCTCGTTTTTTGATTTCATCCCACTGTGCGCCGTAGGGGACGCCCCAAAGTGGGGCGACATAAAAAAGGGTATAAAATAACATGTAAAAAATGTGAAAACATGTGAAAAATCTACTTTTAATTTAAAAGAGACTAGTAAATTCAATCGCGCCCGTGTAGTTTTTCGATTCGAGGGGCAAACAAATTTTTCAATACGAAAGAAAAATTTCGAGTAGCTATTTATTTTTCAATTCTTTTTTTTTTTAAGTTTGTACAAATATAATTTTCCTAAGATTATTTAGAAAATTCAAAAACATTTTTGAAGAAATGCGGTATGTAAAATCAAAATTCGAATTAAAAACTTAATTTTGAACCAAATAGTTCAATTTTCATCAAACAAAATAGTTGAATCTTTAACTAAAAAAGAATAATTTTAAACCAGTTGTATTTTTAACCAAAAAAAAATTTGTTGTCAAAAGAAACGATTTTTCTACAAAATAGTTTACTTTTTTAACCATAAAATATCAATTTTCCACAAAAAAAGCGCTTTAAACCAAAGGAATGAATTTAAAACTAAAATGATGAATCTTATAAAAAAAATCATTTTTGACAAAGCAGTGTAACTTTTAAGCAAAATAGATTCATTTTCAACTTAAAAGATGAATTTTCAACTAAAATCATGAATCTTTAACGGAAAAATTAATTTTCATTAAAGGAATACAACTTTTAACCAAGTAATTGAATATTCAATGAAAAAGATGAATTCTAAACAAAAAGTGTGATAGGTAATATTTCAAACAAAACAAAATTTAATTTTAAATAAAAAACAGTTAAATTCACCTAAAAAAAGTAACCAAACTTTCAACAAAAAAGTTGAATCCTCAACCAACACATATTTATTTTTAACCAAACAGTTATATTTTTATTAAAAAAAGATAAAATTTTTAACAAATGAGATGAGTTTTCAAAACATTTTGAATTATCTACAAAACAGTTTAATTTTCAGCATGAAAATGAGAATTTGCTACAAAAAAGTTCATTTTCGACCAATTAATTAAATTTTCAATTAGAAGCGATTATTTTTTACCCGGAAGGGGAATAGTTAAATTTTCAGTTAAAAAAATTAATTTTCAACCAGAAAAAATGAATTTTCATTTCAACAGTTGATTTTTTGAATAAAGAAAGATCAATTTTAAACCAAAAATGGAATATTTAAATTTTCAGTTAAAAAAATTAATTTTCATTCAAAAAAACTGTAATTTTCAAGAAAATAGATGAATTTTCGACCAATAAGTTGATTTTTCAACTACAACCATGAAATTTCAACAGCAAAATATATTCTTAATAAAGGGGTTGAACTTTAAACCAAGTAGTTGAATTTTCAATAGAAAGATGAATTCTTAACCAGGCATTTGTATTTTTATTAAAAGAAGATGAAATTTCTACAGAAACAAATAAATTTTCAAAACAAAATGACGAATTCTCTACAAAACAGTTTAATTTGTAGCCCAAAAATATTAAATTTCAAATAAAATGTTAATTTTTTTCAAATAATTGAATTTTAAACTAAAAACTATCAATTTTAACAAAAAATGGAATAGTTAAATTTTCAGAAAAAAAAATTAATTTGTAACCAAAAGGAAATCAAATGTTTAATTAAACAGTTCAATCTACAAGCCATAATATGAATTTTTAAGAAACAGGTTCAACTTTTAACCAAGTAGTTGAATTTTCGGCTAAAAGATTACTTTTTAACAAAATAGTTTCATTTTCAACAAAATAATGAGATTTTCAAAAAAAAATTAATTTTTATCAAACATAGTTGAATTTTCGTATTGAGTTTTATTGACTCAGTTCGCATTTAAGTGGAAAAAAAACAACAAAAAGGAGAATTTTCTTGAAAACAGGGGCAAAAAGAGGAATTTTTGAAAAAGTGGAAACCAGGGGAACAGGGAAAGTGTGTGAAGTTAAACTTGAAATCCTTCAATCCTTTTATTTTCTGATAAAGCATCAAATTTTTATTTTTTCTTCCTTTGTTATTATATTTTTTGTAAATAATAAGCAAACAATGTAAAGACAGTTAATTTATACTTTTTTCTTCATTCAGTTTCGACAGCAGATATTCTGGAAATAATTTTCACAAAGGAACTATATGAAATATGCACAAAACTGATAGTTTAAAGAGTATTCTTGAACATTTTTTCGTAAAATTAATAGGTTCCAAAGAACAGATACAAACTTCAGAATTTCGTTTTTAGCCTCTTTTTTTAAACAAATCGGGGTTTTTTGAAAAGTCACGCGGCGCCCATTAATGATAGAAGGTTCTTCCTTTTTTTAATTTTCTCAGAATTTTCTGTAGTTCAATTTTCTGTTGAATATTGTGCTTTAAAATACAATGGGGCGCGTCAGTCTACGTAACCACGATTTTTGTAACTTTTTTCAAAAATACTTCCGGAACGCGTCGTAGTCATTTCTAGCAAATTTATAATTTTAATCAGAACCCCTAAATAAACCATTGTAGCCAAAAACACTCTTTACCTACTTAATACGGTGACAAAAACTTTTATCGTACGAAATACCTAGACTATAAATAATAAATTAAGTATACAAAGAGCACTTAATTAATTTTCAGAAAGGCAATATAAATAGGAAATAAATATGCACCTCATATACAATTCTTTTGCGAAGAAGTAAGTTTGCAAGAAAGGCGCGAAAAAAGATCGACATAAAAAGCTAACTTTGAAGTTTTAAATTTTCGAGCTAGTCCTTTGTAAGCCTGAGCACATCTGAGAAATATGTTAGGATAGTAAATCTATTTGCATGAATAAAGTGTTCTGCACGGTTTACAAAACTTCGGCTTTCAAAGTTCTGTTCTCCGCGCGCTTTCTTGTCTACCGCATAAAGAGACGAGTGCAAAATAATGTTCAAAGAAATTTTTCCAGCGGATATGAGAACTTAGATCGGATTTTCCTTTCCCTAGGAAACACGTTCTCCGTAAGCCTGAAGAAACTTCTATCCTTTTCCTTGGATTTGAATATGTATAAGGAGAAACATCCAATCAAAGCTAATGGATTTTTATTACATACTAGTAGTCAATGCGCACTCATTTTTAAATATGATGTTTTAAACATTTTTAGAAAAATTAGTCAAAGTAGGCCACAATGCGACATGCGCTTACAAAAAAGGGATTCGTAACTCGAATCTCGTCTCGTCAAGAGGCTCATCTTGAGTCTCGTATTTAGCCTCGTCTCGAGTCTCGTATTTACCCTCGTCTCGAGTCTCGTATTTAGCCTCGTCTCGAATCTCGTCTCGAATTTCCTTTCGAATCCAGTCTCGAGTCTGATCATGAATATCATCTCGAGTCTCGTCTTGTTTCAAAAAAATTAGTCAAAGTAGGCGCAAATGCTACAAGCGTCTACAATAAAGGTCTCCAGTCTCGTCTTGTATGTCTTCTCGAATGCTATATCGAGTCTCGCCTCAAGTCTCGTATAGAGCCTCATCTCGTCTCGTCTTGAATCTCGCTTGAACCTCGTTTCGAGTCTCGTTCAAAAGTACGACGTACAGACGGACGAACACTCGTCCGAAACTATAGAGCTTCTGCCTAGCACTACAAAACCCTGAAAAAGACAATAATTCAAGTAGAATAAAAAGGAATTGAACTTGTATTATTTCTAATGAACGCGCTAAAAATTGGATAATTTGAAATTGAAACATTTTTTAACAGAAGCTCTCAAAATTTAAAAATTACGTTATAAAGAATTTGAAATTGTATCATTTCTAATCCAAAGCGTTCAAAATTGAACTATTTTACTTTAAATTGAAGAATCTCGACATTGAATTGTTTCAAATTGAAGTTTCAAGAATAGAACAATTTCAAAATGTTTAGAATAGAATAATTTCAGATTCAAATTTTGAAAATTTAAAATTGGATCATTTCAAATTGAAAGGAATTGACATTGTATCATTGGCCAATTCCATTTTAAATCGGGCAAAATTTCAAGAAAAGTGCTGGTCATAGTGTCAGATATTTTTTTCAAAATGCAATATTTTCCGAATAAGGCCATTTTTTCTAAAAATTTGTAAAACAGATTTTCTTAAAAACACTACTTTCCGAAATATTGATTTTTTCTCGAAAAATAGCTGGCAATATATACTAAATATATCGTGAGTTTTGTTCTTGGTTCACTGTTTCATTAGCCGAAACTTTCAAAAAATATTGGATACAATAAAAAGGTGAAGTTTTTCCGAAAATCTTTTTTCATGTTTTTAAAACTCGATGAAAAAAATAAAGAAATTTTCTGAAAAGCCACAACTTTTTTATTTTTTCTTATATTTTTTTAACATTTCTGCTTATATAAGAAAGGCATCCTATAAGTTTTATCAGGACTGAACAATTTTTTAGTCCTTGGAAACAATTTTTTTTTTCAAATATAATTTTTCATTGAAAACTATGAAAAATATCACAAAAGATCCGGTACAAAAAATTAAAAAAAAAATTATTCCTTTTAAAAAGGCCTATGAAATCTCCTTCAAACATTTTTTGATAGAACTCACCATTTTTGTTTTGAACACTAAAAATTCTATTGACAGATAGGAAATTCAAATTTTCAGCCAAACAACGCAAAATACGAAATATAAGTGTAATAAAGAAATTGTTACTTTTAAAAAGACCTTTTTATTTTTTTCAACTCAATATAAGTGATCAGGTGCGTGACAGCTATGAGACAATTTTATAAAAAAATTATTAATGAAAGAAAAATTGGAAAAAGACTGAAGTGACATTCAAATTGATTGATTTTTTTACTAAATAGTGTGATTTCTGTTGGAAAAATAATTTTCATTCTCACAGTCCAAAATTGAAGAATTTTATATATTTTGAACCCTTGAAGTTTAATTATTTCAAAAAATGATGGAAATTATAAGTTTTTTAATTGAAAATTTTCAAAATAAATCAATTTAAACTTGAAGCAATAAAAATTTAAAAATTCTAAGCTCCGTTTAAAAATGACTGGATTCTTAAATTAGGATAATTACATTTTCACGCGAGGGGAAGATATTCAAAAAATTGAATGAAATTAATCTAATTTGATATTTCTTAAATTTGAAATTCAAATTAGATTGAAGGGTGGATTATAATTTGATTCACCTGCCAATTTTTAATATTGCAGATTACGTAGCCCAGATGTTATTTCGAGGGAATAAATCATTCCTTATAAGCAAATTATCTTTGAAAAGCTTCATTTGGAACCATAATGATTCATCTTAATGAGGTGTGCACTGGAAAAACTACAATGGTGAATAACAATGTGGTATAGAAATTTTCTTTTGAGGAATAAAGATACTGAAGCAACAAAACTTTTCGCAAATGTACCTCAGTGAATGTCGCATGTCATTTGGCCATTCTGAAAAGCTTTATTTTCCTTTCCTTTTTTTTTGTATGACAAACAAGCAGGGAACTTTTCTCTCTCCCTTAGTTTATACCACATGCATGCATATGGATGGGACAAAGGCTTCGTGCTCTGAAATAACTCGGTAATCATCTTTCATTTTTATCGACGTATTATTTGATGAAATAATGCACCTTCAGAAACAATTTACGTAATAGTAATGATATTATTTTCTCGCGTTTTCCACTTTTAGAAACCCTTTGCATTTCAACTTTGTTTGAATACATCAAATAAATAAACTTTTCTTCCAAAAGGAAAAAAATTTAACAAAACAGTTGAATTTTCTAACTACAAAAATAAATTTTCAAACAAATGCTCGAAGTTTTTAATTTAAAAATATTAAAATTCAACCAACAACAGTTTGATTTTCAAACCAAGAAGACACACTTTTTAGAAGACAGTTGACTTTTCAACAAAATAGTTCAATTTTCAACAATATAATTAAATTTTAAGAAAAAGTTGAATCTTCAACCAATTAGTTGATTTTTTAACCAAATAATTGAGTTTTTAACCTAAATAGTTCATATTTCAACCAACACAGTTCCATTTTCAACCAAATGATCAAATTTGCAAACAAAAAGATTAAAATTAAATTAAAAACAGTTGTATTTACAAGCCAAAATGACGAAATATTTAGCATACAGTTGGATTTTCAACTCGAAAAGATAAATTTTCTACAAAAAATTTCATTTTCAAGCCAGGAAGATTACTTTTCTAGCATAAATGATCAATTTTCTACCAATTGATGAATTTTGAACAAAATAGTTGAATCTTCAACCAAATACATAAATGAAGTTGCAATCAAGAAAGATGAATTTTAACCCAAATGGTTGAATTTTTAACTAAAGAAGATTTTTTTTACACAGAAAATGGAATTTCCAAAATTTTCAGTTTAAAAAATGAATTTTGAAACAAGGATTTTCAACTTGTTGAGTTAAGCCAAAAAGACGAATTTTCTACAAAAAGATCAATTTTCAATTAAAATGATGAATCAATTGTAGCGATTTCTTTAAATTAGGTAAACTTTAAACCAAGTACTTGATTTTACAACCAACAAAATAGTAGTTTTCAACCAAACAGTTGAATTTTCAACTAGGAAAGATAACCTTATCAAAATAGTTGAATTTTCAATCTACAAATGTGCCTTTTTAACCAAAATTTTTAAGCAAAAAGCAGATAAATAAATGATGAATTTTCTATTAAAAGACAAATTAAAAAAAAAACTAGTTGAATCCTCAAACAAATACGTAGATGAATTTTCAGTCAAGAAAGATAAATTTTAAAGCAAATAGTTGAGTTTTCAACTTCATTTCACAAGAGAAAATATGAATTTTCATCAAAAAAGTTTTTCAAGGAATCTGTATTATCATTAGAGAATAACACAAATTTTTAACGTCTTTTTCAGACTAGATGGATCTATGAATTAAAAATTATTTTAATTAATTTTATCTGAAAAAAGATCTTCGCCGTTCGCTTAAAAAAAGTTTTAAAAAGTTAATAAAAAGTTGAAAAAAAAATTTTTGAAAGTTAATTTTCAACCAAAAGGTTTAATTTTCTACCAACTTGTTGAATTTTCATGCCAAATAGACGAATTTTCTACAAAATAGATCAATTTTCAACTAAAATGATGCATCAATTGTAGCAATTTTTTCAAACGTAGTTTAACTTTGAACCAAGTACTGGATTTTTCAACCAAAAAATACAATAAAAGATTAAATTTCTACTAAAAAATACGAATTTTCAACAAGATACATTAATTTGTAGTCAAATTCTTGAATTTTCAACTAGAAAAGATCAATTATTAATGAAAAATGTCCTGTTCGAACAAAAAATAGAATATTAAAATTTTCAGTTAAAAAAAATTCTTAACAACAAACAAAACAAATTTTTAACAAAACACTTACATTTTCAATCAAAGAGATGAATTTTCAAAAGAAATGATGAATCTTTGACAAAAAAAATTAATTATAAAGAAAAGAGTTTAACCTAAAAGATGATTTTTTAACTAAGATGATTAGATTTCTAAAAATAATATAGTTAATTTTTCAATGGAAGAAATGAATCTTCAATTTAAAAAATGACTTTTGAACAAAGTATTTCAACCAAGAAGTTTAATTTTTTACCAAAAAATATAACCTTTTAACAAAATAGTTATATTTTCCATAAAATAATCAAAATTTGAACCAAATAGTATTTCATTTTTCACTCTTAATTCAAAAAATTTTAATTTCAGATGCTCCAGCATTGAAATTATTCAATCAAAAATGATTCCACCTTGATTTTATCTTTGTGATCGTTGTAATTTTGAAATTACAAAATTTTGAGTATTTTAAATTTTGTTTCCACGAACCTGAGATTTTTTATTCGCTGAACAAAGTGATCACTGCGGAACGCGGAAAAAATGCCGGAAACCGTGCGAAAAATCTGCTTCCTATTTAAATTTCAAATATGATAAATAAGAGAAATGAGAAAAATTTGGTTATTTAGATCCCTACGCTGGAAGCTTTTCCTTTAGTCTGATTTTCTGCTGCAATAACTCAAATGAAATTTTATGTAATGTAGAATTGGGATAAAAATAAAATTTTTGATGTCGCAGTTGTCTGTTTTAATATGTTGGCATATCGAATTGAGGTAAAAAAAAATCAACTGTAGTATAGTTTAATTTTTATGCATATGTGATCAAAAAATGAAAATAATCATGAAAATTTGGTTATTTAGACTGGAAACTTTTCTTTTAATCCAATTTTCTTCGGGGATAACTCAAATTGAAATTTTTAGCATATAGAATTGAGATAATAATTCAATACGATGTGCCTGCCGTTTTTTCATTTAAGGGGAAAATAATGTTTGAAACAAAATGAAAATTTCGAACAAGTATTTATTTACTAAAAGTTTTTGAATCTTTAAATTCAAGCTTAAATTATATTTGAGACATTTCTGGACATGCTTTGAAATGTTCCGCTATCTTTATCAATTTTCTTGAAAGATTAATTTTTGAAAATAAAAAATCATTGAAACCTTTTCCAGGAATCTTAAAGAAAATTATTTTTTTATATCGTTTCAGCATTCGTAAGAAATCTAAATAAAAAAATTAAATCTTAAAATATCTACATTTCGTTTTCAGTTTTTCGAAATGTTTTCAAATTTAAATTTGAAATATAATTTCCAATTTTATTTCAATTCTGAATAATTAAAAAAATTGCCATAAAATTATCCAGATTCTCTCTAACAATTTTGGAAAACTTTAAGAATTTTTTGAAATACTTTCAAATATTTTCTTAATATTAGCTTTTAGAAAAAAAAATCATTTTAAATTTTCTTTTTATTATCTTGAAACCTTTCAATGTCCTTAAAATACTTCGAAATTTTATTTCGAAATATTCGAAAATCTAAATTTAGTTCAAACTTTCTGAAATCTTGAAAAGAATTTTAATTTGTGATATCTTCAAAAATCTTTAATAATGTTTGAAATTTCTTCAAAACACCTCAATATTTTTTCAAATGATTCGAATTTTTCCTGAAATAGTTACAAAATCTTGGAATTTGAAAAAAATTTTCTTTAAATCTTCCAGATACTTTTTCGATACTTTTGGATATCTTTCTATACGTTTTGAAATCTTTGTAAATTTTCTTAAAAAATTAATTTTTCAATATTCTTGAAAAGCTTCTAAACTGTTCAAAATCCTGAAAAATCTACATTTTGTTTCAAATTAAGAGAAATCTTTTCAAATTTTAAATTATTTTTTAATTGTTTGAAAACTCCTAAATATCTCTTAAACTTACTTGAATTTCTTCTACAATTTTGTAATTTTGTAAAATTGAAAATGTTGGTTTTCAAATCGTCTGTATTTTTTTCCAAAATTTTATGAAATTATTAAAAATGTGTGAAAATCTTTTTCAATTTTCTTTTAAAATCAATTTTTCAAAATAAAAAATCACTTGAAATTTTAACAGAAATCTTAATTAAATGTTTGTATTCTCTTGAACCCTTTCAAAATTCTTGAAAAGTTGATGTTTTTTATAATATTTGAAAATTTACATTTATTTTTAATTTTTTTGGTCTTCTCAAGCTTTAAGTTATTTTTAAATCTTTTCCAAAGTTTTCAATATTTTTTGAAAATAATAATTCAAACATTTCCTGAAAGTTAAAATCCTGCGAAGTAAAAAAAAATTAATCTCCCAGATTCTCTTTCGGCATATTTTGAAATTATCAAAACCTATAATTAATCTTTTAAAATAAAACTTAAATTTTCCCAGAAATCCTATTGTCGGTACAGGTAATTTTTTTTATTACCGCTGCCGAAATTTTGTTCCCGTATCGATAGTATATTATACACTTTGTAAATTAAAATGAAAATGTTCTGTTTTATGAAAAATGTTTAGAAAAATTGAGAATGCAGAAAATTTCTGAGCATTGTTTATAAATAAACAAACTGAAAACAGCCACTAAATGTCAAATTCACGCAGTTTCGCAGCCGAAAAAGAAATGAGCAATAAAAAGTCTGCAATAAAATTTGTTACAATTTTTTTACATTCATGCAAAATATGGGACGACTGAAAAATCCCGAAAAAAAACAATTCTCGAAACTCTGAAATTCCTGAAAAAAAATTCAAAATATAAAAGTCTAGAAATTATAAAATTACTTAAATATAAAAATGGGAAAATTCTCAAATTATAAAGTTGCCGAATTTGAATAATTAAGAAAATCGATTTTTATCAATATTATTCAATTATTAAAAATACAATTATGAAGTATTGAAGCGATAATTAAAAAAACACTAAACAATTTTTTATAATATTTATTGGAAAATAATTGTATCAATTCTATAAATTCAAAATTTTTCTAATGTGGTTTCACAGTATCGGATAATTATTTATAATTCGACAATTTCTGCCGGCAATGTTATTATTCACGAATTTTAAATATCGATAGTATATTATAAACTGTTGGGAAATTTTTTTATTCGGGAATTTTTCAATTCGTGATTTTTATATTTCGTGAGTTTTATGATTCCGGGATTGTCATATTCAGAAAATTTTCTTTTTCGGGAATTTTACAGTGTCGAGTATCTTATTTTTTGGGAATTTTCAGTCATCCCCCAAAATGTATAACTTTGTCTGCGAGAAAGTGCAGTTTTTTAATTTGATGGGAAAAATAATGTTTGAAACAAAATAAATATTTCGAATAACTATTTATTTGTTAAAAGTTTTTGAATATTTATATCAAACTTTTCCAAATAGTTCAATTTGATGAATTTTTTATGCTTTTCAGGATTTCATTTCGAAATACGAATTCTACAAAAAGTTATTTCCGGTTCCACCCAGTTCTTTCTCATTTTACTGGACTAAAGCGAAGTATGATTCTACTATTTTCTACCACATTTCTCAAGTAACAAGACCGATTTTCGTTTCTCCTCAATTGAGAAATAAGATCAGATTAGCTATAAAAGTTTTCCACATCTCCGATATATAAGGTACATACGATAGAAATTTTTCGATTATGTGTATGTGTGTATATGTACAAACATAAGAGAAACGGAAATGTTTAGGTGTTCAATACGATGTCATATAGAATCAGAGAAGAGAATCAGTTCGTGCAGCTCGGTCGAGTCGAGAGCGCTTAGAACTGGAAACTTGGAAGGCGTAGCAGGACGTGACGTCACGATCAAAATGCATTTCTATTCCTGTATATTACGGGTATTTGTGCTCCGTCAAACATATTGCCCTGGCACAAAAGATCTTGTTACAGTAAATAAACATTTCTACTCTTTTCTTGCTTTTTTAGCAGAAAAAAAAATTTATCTATAAAATTAGTCCGAAAAGTGGTCAGCAGGTGACCTCAAGGATGGTCAAGGGTCAAAAGTCATAAAAAATTAACTTTCAAAGGTTAAGTGTCACAGTTCAACGTTAGGGGTCGAATTTCAAAGTTAGGGGTCAAAGTTCAGACGCCATCTCATATTGAGGTCAAAAGTGAGGGGTCATAGGCATCAAAGGATAGGCGTTCAAGGGACTGAGGTCAGGGGTCACAGGTTGGATGTGAAGGTTCAAAGATCACAGGTCAACAAATTTTTGGAATTCATTTTTGATGAAATGATTTCATTTCCTTGTCCACCTGCGCATTGTGTGTATGTGTGTATGTATGTATGTGTGTATACCATTAGGCCATTTCCCTTTCAGGGTAGGCGTGACACTACCCGATTCGGGTAGTGTTTCTAGGTGGATAGTTTTGTTGTAGTTATAAAATAACTACAAGTATGGGCTCACCACACCCATGATATGCCAACAGCACGCAGTATTCTCGAATGGTCACCCATCCAAGTACTAACCGCGCCCAACGCTGCTTAACTTCAGTGATCTGACGAGAACTGGTTTTTTCAGCGTGGCATGGCCGTTGGCCATGTGATTGAATAAAATTAATGTAGAAACCATACCAAATAGTTGAACTTTTATGCAAAAGAGACTAATTTTTAACCAAATAGTTGAATTTTCAACTAAAAAAGATAAGTTTTCTATCGAAAATGAAAAAGTTAAATTGTCAGTTTAAAAATATAATTTTAAAAAAATCAACCAAATAGTGAAATTTTCAACCAAGGAAATGAATTGTCAACAAGAAAGTTAATTTGCAATCAAGAAAGATGAATTCTCAACCAAATAGTGGAATTTTCAACTAAAAAAGATAAGCTTTCAAACAAAAAAATCAATTTTCAACAACAAATTTAAATTTTCAACCAAAAAGATTAAAAGGATATTTACCGAAAAAGGCATACACTACCTCCATATATTAAGAAGATTGAAGTTTAACCAAAAAAGACGAATTTTCAACAAAATTGTTCAATTTTAATACGTAAAAGACAGATTATCGACAAAAAATTGATTTTTCAACACAAAAATATGATTTTCCAACAAGAAAGTTAATTTTCTACCAAAGAGTTAAATTTTCAAACGGATAGTTTAATTTTTTAACCAAATGATTGAATTTTCGACCGTAATATTTCAATTTTCAACTAAATAATTCAATCTTCCAGCAAAATTTAAAATTTTCAAGCCAAAAAACATATTTTGTACAAAACAGTTGAATCCTCCACCCAACAAGATTAATTTTCGACCAAATAGTTTTATTTTCAACCAAAAGGGATGAATTTTTAGCCAGGAAGATTAATTATCTATAAAATAAGGACATATTGTCAAAAAAAACTTGAATTTTCAACTAAATAGTTGACCTTTCAAGCAAAAGAGACGAATTTTTAACCAAATAGTTTAATTTTCAACTAAAAAAGAAAGGTTATCAGCCAAAAATGGGAAAGTTAATTTATCAGTTGAAAAAATAATAATTTCAAACAAAAACAAAAGAATTTTCAACCAAAGAAATGAACCTTGAATAAAGATGAATTCTCAACCAAATAGTTGAATTTTCAACTAAAAAATATAAGTTTCCAACCAGAAATGAAGACGTTAAATTTGCCGTCTAAGAAATTATTTTTCAATGAAGAAAACAAATTTACAACTATTGAATTCCAACAAAAAAGTTGAATTTTCAATAAAATAGTTGAATCCTCAACCAAAAAGATGAATTTTTAACAAAGTAGCTCAATTTTCAAACAAGTGGTTGGATTTTCATTAAAAAAAAATTATTTTTTAACTAAAAGTTAAACTTTTCAACCAAGAAGAGTAAAAAATTGATTCGCCGAAAAAAGCCCATAATATTCCAAAAATATTAGAGTTTAACCAATAAAGACGAATTTTCAACAAAATTGTGGAATTTTGAAGCAAAAAAGACAGATTATCTACAAAAAAGTTGAATTAACAAACAAAAAATATTATTTTTTAACAAAAAAGTGAATTTTCTACCAAAGAGTTAAATTTTCAAACGAATAGTTTAATTTTTTAACTAAATGATTGAATTTTCGACGAAAAAAGTTCAATTTTCAACAATAAATTTCATTGTCAATAAAATAATTTAATTTTCAAACAAAAAAGACGTGTTTTCTACAAGACAGTTGAATCCTCAACCAAACAAGATTAATTTTCAACCAAATAGTTTCATATTTAACCAAAAAGGATGAATTTTTAGCCAAGAAGATTAATTTTCTATAAAAAAAGAGAAATTGTCAACGAAACTTTAATTTTCAACTAAATAGTTGAACTTTCAAGCAAAAAAGACGAAGTTTTAACCAAAATAGTTGAATTTTCAACTAAAAAAGAAAGTATTTTAATCAAAAATGGGAAAGTTGAATTGTCGCTTAAAAAAAATTAAACCAAAAAAAAAACGAATTTTCAACTGAAAACTTAAAGTTTCAACCAAAGAAATGAATCTTTAACAGAGATGAATTCTCAACCAAATAGTTGAATTTTCAACTAAAGAAGATAAGTTTCCAACCAAAAATGCAGACGTTAAATTTTCCGTCTAAGAAATTATTTTTCAATAAAAAAAACGAATTTACAACCATTGAATTCTAACGAAAAAGTCGAATCTTTAATAAAATAGTTGAATCCTCAACCAAAAAATGAACTTTAACCAAGTAGCTCAGTTTTCAAACAAGTGGCTGGATTTTCATCAAAAAAATTATTTTTTAACCAAAAATTAAACTCATCAACTAAGGAATATATAATATAATCATAATATTATAAAAATATTGAAGTTTAACCAAAAAAGACGAATTTTCAACAAAATTGTTAAATTTTGAAGCAAAAAAGACAGATTATCTACAAAAAAATTGAATTCTCAAACAAAAAATATGATTTTTCAACAAAAAAGTTAATTTTATATCAAAAAGATGAATGTTTAATAAAGTAGCTCAACTTTTATACAAGTGGTTGGATTTTCAACTGGAAAACCGAAAAAATTAATTTACTGAAAAAGGCCTACACTATCTTAATATTCCAGAAAGATTAAAGTTTAACCAAAAAAGACGAATTTTCAACCCAAAAATATGATTTTCTAACGAAAAAGTTAATTTTCTACCTGAGAGTTAAATTTTCGTACAAATAGTTTAATTTTTGAACCAAATGGTTGAATTTTTGACCAGTATTTTTCAGTTTTCAACAATAAAGTTAATTTTCCACAAAATAATTTGATTTTCTACCAATTTTTTTAATTTTCCAACCAAAAAGACGTATTTTCTATAAAAGAGTTGAATCGTCAACCAAACAAGATTATTTTATCGATCAAACAGTTTAAATTTCAACCAAAATGGATAAATTTTCAACCAAGAAGATTAATTTTCTATAAGAAAAGACGAATGTTCAACTAAATTTATTAATTGTCTGCCAAAAATTTAAATTTTCCAAATTTTTGTTTGGTCTTTCTTTCAATCATTGGTAGATTACTTGCAAATTCTAAAAAAAACTAGACATTTTTTTCAAGTGACAAAAATGGCGGCAGTTTTTCTGAAATTCTTGAAACTAAATTGTTTCAAAAACCTCACCTTTAAACATTTTAATATTTGTTTGAGAAATAGGTGGTTACATGTACCACATATCAACAGAGTTTTATTTTCGGCAAAGCAATTTATGCTTCAAATAAAAAAAATTATTTGCAAAAAAATCAGATTTTCGAATTTTCATTGGAAACAATGAAAAGTACAAACAAATTTTCACACAAAAGTTTATAAATCTAGAAAAGTTAAAAAAAAAGACCACCTTCTGCTTTTTGATATTTTGCGCTGTTTAAGATAAAAAATCAAAAATAATATTTAAAAGAAATGTCCTGCCCTTAAAAATGTTTTAGCCCGCATAAGACTGATAGGATGCATTTTTTATGTTTGCAGAAACTTTGTAAAATTTAGAAAAACAATTAAAAAGGTTTGGTTTTTCCTGAAAATCTTCTTTGAAAATATTCTTTTCATGTTTTCCAAATTCAATGAAAAAATAAAGAAGATTTTCTGGAAAGCCTCAACTTTTTTATTTTTTCTCATATTTGCTTACACCTTCTGCTTCTATGAGAAAGGCATCCTATCTGTTTTTTTGGGACTTACACATTTTTCAGGCCGAATTTTTGTTTTAATATAATATTTGATTTCTTCTCGTAAACAGTGCAAATTTTATTTTAACATTTCTTTTACCTTCGATTTTTCCGATAAAAATGCAAAAATTTGATTTTTCAAAAAAAAAAAAAAAAATGTTTTCAATATGAAGCCGTTGTTTATCAAGATAAAAACCCTGGAGATATATTGTACATATTATCAATTTTTTGTCAAGCAAAAATTAAAATTGTTAAAAATGTAGTTTTTGAGAAAATCAACTCTTAAGAATTTTAGCAATACAGCCGCCATTTTGTAATTGTTAAATTAAAAAAAAAATTAATCAAATAAATGACCTAGAATTTCCACGTCGAATAAAAATAGAAAGTCCTGAATATCTACTCTCATTCGGAAAATACCACATTTTGAAAAAAAAATCAAAAATAAACTTTTTGGTCTAACTGTGAAATACGTGCTCGTTCATTTTCAGCACAGAATGATATATCCCAATATTAAATCAATCTGACAGTCTAAGCTAGACCTCCCTACCTGACTTGAAATGAAATTGGTCTAATATGAATAAAAGACAGTTTTTTCAGTCGCATATAACAAATATCAAGTTGATAATATGAATAAAAAATAAATAAATTCTATAAATGATTCAATTTTACCAACAAACAATTCAAATAACATAAAAAAAATACTTTAAAAATAGACCGTTAAAATTCGAAACTCTTTATTATTTCAGGAATTTGTGCAAATAAAGAGAAACACCAAAATCTATTGTTGTTTTTGAATTTTAAACTTTTAAAAATGAAGCCTGAAATATTTTTAATTCGAAGCTAAATAATTTCGAATTTTAACACTTTTTAATTGAACAATTTTAAATTAAATACCGTTAAACTGCTAAAGTTCAAATTTGAAACTTTTCCAAGTCGAGTAGTTTGAAGATTTCTAGTGAACAAATATAAATCCACGCTATCATTTTCAAGGATCTAATTTGAAGAAAAAATCGATAAATTTGGTAAATATTACAAATTATATCATTCATTCATATATCACTCACAAATTAAAAGTGGTGCAATTGAAACTGTATCATTGAAAGTTTGAATTAACACTCTCAAATTTCAACGATTCAAGGTTGTTTCAAACACTTCAGTCAAAAATTTCTAAATATAAAAAAAAAAATTTAATGAAATTTTTTTTAATTGAATGGCTTGAAATTGAAATATCTTAGAGTGAAAGAATATTTTAATAGGATTTGTATTGGCTGCTACTGTAATATTGCCTTTATCGGCTTTTAGAAAAATAAGGTCTTTGTTATCTTTTTGATAATCTGTAATTTTTTAACAAAGTTATTATCTTTGAATTCATTATTTTCTTTATGGTTAACAATTAATTTCGTAATGTTTTTTCTAATTTCTTGTTTTTTGGTTGTATCTAAAGTTTGGATGCAATCTTCAACAGAAGCAATGATGTTGTTAGTAGGTAGTTGGTTTGATTTAAACGGAATTCCAAATTTATTGCCTAGAGATAGTTTTTCAGCAATGTCTACTGGGATGTGTTTGTTTGAAATGTTTTTAAACCATTTATTTAATAACAAATACCCTATTTTTCTAAAAGCCGATGAAGGCAATATTACAGTAGCAGCCAATACATAAGATCACATAACAGATGTTGAAAATATGTTGAGCAATGGTTCTCTATATCAAAAAGTTAAAACAAGTTTGGTTCCTACAATAGAAGATAAATGTAATGAGGTTGTTACTAGGTGGCATAATAAATCTTATATTAACGATCAAATGTTTTACCGATTGAAATCTAGAGGTTCGATTGTAGCTAAAGCTTATGCTCTTCCTAGAGTTCATAAACAAAATTTAAAATGGAGATTAATAGTGTCCTACATTGGTTCACCAACATATAAATCATCGCCATATTTAGCAAAAGTTCTTAAACCAGTTCAAGGTACCACAGATTCATTTTTAAAAGATAGCTGGAATTTTAGAGAAAAAATAAAAGACTTAAAAATTCCTTCTTCCCATTACATGGTGTCTCTAGATGTGGTGTCCATGTTTGACAATATCCCTCTGGATTTAGCTATGGAATGTGTAGAAGAAAAATTAAATCTATATAGAATTTTAAGAAAAATATCAAAAAAATAAATACTTGTCGCGGTTAGAACAGTTTTTAACAACACAGTTTTTTCTTTCAATAAATGTTATTACAAACATCAGGCTGCCCAATGTGGTCTCCATTATCTCCAATCATATCAAATATCGTATTAGAAGACATAGAATCTAGAGCGTTGTCACTTTTAAATTTCAAGCCACTGTTTTATAAACGTTATGTAGATGATGTGTTTGCTATAATTCCAACTAAAAAAATTCAGGAATTTGTCAACGTGTTTAACAGCATCGATGAGTCGGTTCAATTTACTCACGAGATTGAGGAAAACAACACCCTAAACTACCTTGATTTGTCAGTGATAAAAAAAGATGATGGACGAATTCTTACAAACTGGTATAAAAAACCTACATTTTCTGGTCAGTATTTGAATTCCAACTCACACCATCCTTTTGAACAAAAAATAGGACTAATCAAAAATTTAATTGGCAGAGGCATAAGACTTAGCGATGTTCAGTTTAGAAAAGATAATATCAAACAAATTAAAGAAACCTTAATTATCAACAATTATCCATTACCTCTTATAAATTGTATAATCAAAGAAAGAACACATGAAATTTATAACAATTCTAGTAAGAGTAAAAAGTCAAAATGGTTAGAAACATTAAATAAAAATGATAAAAGCTTAACTCTTCCGTATATACAAGGTTTTTCAGAAAGAATTAGAAGTTCTCTTAAAAAATTTAATATAAACGTATATTTCAAAAACAATAATAAATTAGAGAATTTGTACAACACAAAAAAAAAGATCCAGAATCAATAGAAAATTTATCGGGTGTTGTTTACCTCATAAAATGTAAAGGTTGTTCAAAGATGTACATAGGTGAAACTAGTAGAAGACTAAAAACGCGAATAGCTGAACATAAAAGAGATTGCAGAATCGGTAATAACAACACGGACCTATCTCAACATGCTTGGTCTTTTGATCATTATTTCGATTTTGAATTTAAAAACATCAGAATTTTAGCAGAAGAAAATATTACATATAAAAGAAAAAATATAGAATCTATTTTTATTAACAAGTACAATAATTTGTGTGTCAATAATATATATTACAATATATTGAACGTATGACCAAAATAAGTTCTCAATCTCGATTAAGGAGATATATCCACATCCATAAGACGTTCAAAGAAAGGTAAAATTCAAGAATTCTGTCTGAATTTTGGAATTATAATTTTTGTATTTAATCTGAATTTCCTAGAGAGTCCAGGACTCTCTGTTGTTATTTTTGTCACTGTTTACTCTACTACTCTTCTACACTGAAAACAAAAATTTTTGGATCCAAAGAAATGCATTTCTTTCATTCCATTTATTTAAGCTAAAACCCCCGTTTACTTAATTGTACTGAATATTGTTTAAAAGCAACAAACTCTTGCATTGATTCAAAGAAATAATTTCTTTGGGCGCCATTTCTTTGAAATAGAGAAATATTTCTTGGTCTCAGAATATGAGATAATTCACTCAAGTAATTGATAACTTTAAAACTAAGAACCTAGTTTCCTTGAATCTCGCTTTCGCATCTAAAGAAATATTTCTTTAATTCAATGATTTTGAGCCTTTGAATTAAACAAAAAATTTATTTGAATTAAGTGATTCATCGATGCTTGTAACAAATATTTTGATTTCTTTGAATCAAAGCAAGATTGCGATAAATGAATGCAATATTGATTAAGTGAAAGCAATATTTCTTCCATATAAGGGGATTGATACTTTTGTTCTAATAGAACATGTCCTTAGTCGAATAAAGTAATTCGTTTAATTAAGTAATAATTTATTCACTCAGAAGATATCAGGGATCACAGCGCAAAAGGAGCTCCAAAAAGGGGAAATAGGGTGGTTTTCTCACGAAAAAGGGTAAAATAGGGGAAGGATTAAACCATTATTTTTATATGTCGAAAATAACAATCATTTTATAAGAAATTATATACTTTTTTAAATCATTTTCAATGATTTTTCAATGATTTCTGCCATTAAAGAATTGATTTTTAAAAATTGGATATACTTAGGTCATTGGAAATCCATTCACATTGATATAAAAAAGTCCGAGAAAAAAAATAAAATTAGTTAAATACACAATTTTGATATGTTAAACATCGTTTTAATAAATATTTCTTTCCTGGATTTGTCATTTGCTCCTTACTATAATTAATACTTCCACTGTAAATTTAAAAATACACTCTTAAAGAGTAGAGCGAAGTGAATCTGCTAAAATTAATTGAATCGTTTGAGCTGAGGGATAACAATTTGAGGTCCGACCTCCAAAACAAGTGAAGAAAAAAAAGTTTGAAATCTGCTAACACCTTCTGTTCTCTTTTTTAAATTTACAAGCAAAAATGTTTTAAATTAAAAACAAAATTTTTGCCTTATTTAAATTTTTCGGAAAATGTACAAAAACATGTTTTTTGGATTGATTAGAACCTGAAATTTCTTCAGCTTGAATCAAAGAAACATTTTTTTATTTTTTATTCATGGAAAAAACTTTTTTCGTGATGTATATAACGTTCCAAAATCGGAAAAAAATATGAAATCCCAAAAATCCTAAATCACGTTGAAATGTTTCTTTGGTTCAAGCTAAATAAATTTTAGGTTCGACATTCAACTTTTTTTTTAAATATATGACTAAAAAAACATGTTTTTGCACATTTTCAAACAAAAATTGTTACTACGCAAAAAATTTATTTTTAAACTTCGTAATTTTTTATTATTTTTCACTAGTAAAAGCTGTAAATATAACAAATCCGTCATAATTTTTGAACCAATAGGAAATATTTCAAATTTGAAATCGTTAAATCTTACTGATTGAAATTTTTTTTCACTTTTGTCGAATGCCAAACCCACAAGTTTTTTTCCCCTCAGCTCCAACGATTTAATTTGTTTTAGCGTTTTTACTCCGCCCTACTCTTCAGTGCTCTTAAACTCAAATTCAAAATTGCTCAAGTTAGAACATTTAACATTGCAGTTGATGAATTTGGAATATTCTATTTTTTAATTAGGTAGGTATATAATATATAATATAATTTATATATATATATATAATATATATTATAATATATAATTATAGGTATAATTAATATTATATTATAAGTAATATTATAAGTATATAATATATTCTAATACTTATTTAAAAAGTACTATATATTTTGTAATGTTATTGGTACCTAATTTATTTATAAATAATTTATTTAAGTGCTATAATTGCTTTAATTATTATTCAAGAATGGGTACACTTACTAATTTCAGAGAATTTTCCGCGTAATTCAAATATTGTATTTTCAAATATCGTATATTTAAAGAGAGAAGGGGAAAAGGGGGAAGTTTTTTGAGAATAGGGGGAAAAGGGGGAATTTCAAGAAAAAGGGGGAAACTAAGAAAAAAAGGGGAAGACTGTGCACTCTGAGATATGTTTCTTTTAATGAACAGAGTGAAGCGATTTATGTCCAATAAACATTTTCTTCAAGTGAAGAAATATATTTTTCAAATAACTTCATACACCATTCGTTCAACAAAATATTTTGGTAAAATTCTTTATACCGAGTAGCTCAAGACATATGCCGCCAGGTGCGAAGAGATTATGGTCTCACAATAGAAATGGATTCTCCAACCTTCAAGTTAGCCAGAAATTTTCACCATAGATATAATCTAAAAAAATGTGGTGATTGGTGTTCATCGGTCTTCCTAAGCATTGGCCAGTTGGTCTTGCTTGAAATTCCTTTTTCTACTCCGCGAAAATGAAAATAAATATATTATTGTAAATTATAATCATTATGATTGCATTAAATATTTTTTTCAATAAATGGGCCTGCTTAATTTTTGTACTTTAACTATTCAATATTGTTAAACGATAGAAGAACTTTTTCTATTTGAGTGAATTGTTCTTTGAATCAATTAATATATCATCAACTCTTTTACGTGTTTTTCAAACAATATGTCGCATCTAAGAATCAAATAAATATTCATTTCCATTAAGGAAAATTTCTTTGTTGTAAAGAAATGTTTATTTTACCAAAAAATACGCATATTTCAATCAAAGAATCATATATTTTGTTAAATATTTTACTTTTACTCAGTCCGAGTTACATTTAATTGTATGTAATAACTATCTTCTTGAACTTACAACATACTTCTTCACATGACGAAACTCACCTATCATATCAAATACTTATTTATTGCAGTCAGTAACAAATATCTTTCGCTGAATGAATATTTCACAGTGTCAAGTAAATATTTCTTTGCCTTAAGCATTGCGTTCCTTAGATCCAAACTAAACATTTCTTTAATCTGAAGAACTATTTCTTCAGCCACATTCTGTTCTACCGTTTCTTTGAATCAAAGAAATTTCTTTTGATTCAAATAAGTTTTTTTCTCAGCGTACTCTTACTCTACTCCACTCTTTACATTTTACTCTTTTAATTTTCATTTATTTTCACTCTTATCAATATTAAATGAAGGAGGCTTTCCATTTTTATAACATTTTGGTGCCCGTCCAAGAGTCCAGCACTGAGTTCTATACTTTTTACAGGACAAATTTTTTCCATATGATGGACGGCCCCTTATGCATGTATGAAGTATAGAAAAAATTTGAAAGATGTCCAAATTAACTTTCTGGAGAAACCCCCACAATATATAGTTATATAGACCGAGTACGTGTGTGCCTTCCGGTATGTGTTACCATCCACCTCAATGTTTTACCTCTCCGTATTCTATGATAAGAAAGCCGGTTGCTTCTGATTTATTGCGATCCCTTCTGCATACCATCATTTCCATTGCAAAACCTTCTAACTTCGGTTATGACGAGCATTTCCAAATTCAAATATCATGTCAGATGACACCAGTCCTAAAGGAAATTCACTCAGAAAAATTTTTGTTGGAATCAAACCAATTCTTCCTTTGATACAGGGTCAAAGAAGTATTTCATTGATTCAAAAAAACATTGGTTCAATTCCAACAAAATTTATTTGATTCACGCACATCATTGCTTAACTTAAACAAATTTTATTTGAATCAAACAAATTCCATCTTCGATACAGAGTCAAACAAATGTTTGTTGAATTCAAACACACATTTTTCTGTCTATAGAAACAGCTTATTCGCTGTTATACACTGTTAGAAAAATCTCTACTAAATTTAGTATACATGTAATGGAAGCAAAAATGCACAACATGAAATTAAATTTAGTACATATACCAGCGTACAGTAAATTTATTATATTTATACTGAATTTAGTACACGCGTATACTAAATTTCATATACTTCTATACTAAATTCAGTATGAATATACTCAATTTACTGTACGCTGGTATACTAAATCTAATTTCATGTTATGCATTCTTGCTTCCATTACATGTATACTAAATTTAGTAGAGATTTTTCTAACAGTGTACTATTTTCGAATAAAATGAACGCTTGCGAGCAAGAAGAAATATAATTGAATTATTTGATTCGTCTTCTAAATTAAACTCTGATTCAGAAATATAACAACAAATGTAATTTCAACTTGTTGTACTTTAAAGTAAAATACTTTTACCGTGGTGAAGACTTATAAGTTTAAATTGGCCTTGGAGAGATATAATACAAAATTGCTTCTATAGAGAGCAATTTGGAAGTTTCTAAAGATAACATAGGAAGTGAAGATCCCTTCTATACTTCTAAAATTGATATTTTTATAGCAAATGAAAAATGCAAGATAATTGATATTTGAAACATACTACTTTTAATGAGAATTAATTTTAATAATTAAATGAGAGTAAATATAATATTTTAGTTTGCAAGAGTTTTCTTTTCAGAAATGAAGAGATGATAGGACCTTTTTATGTTTGAGATTTTTCTCATAAAATATTATGTTACGTACTCTGGCAAACTTTTCTTTCATAATAAATTTTATCCTCTTATTTTAATCCTTCAGATTCATATGAAAAATAATCCTACTACCTCCACAGAAAAAACAAAGTGTAAATCTAACGCTAGGTTCAGGGTACCATTTCCCTGCAACAAAAATTAGTGTTGGTAGTAAGATACTGTCAATTCTTTTACAGTTTTGTGGCAAAAATAATGGACGATAGTTTTGTACCCCAACTCGGAGTCAGATGGAACCCTATCTTGAAATTAGGTGCAATAAAATTCATCTCAGAGTTTTTACTGTGTTAAAAAGCATTTTCTTTAGCATTAATTAAAAAAAAAAGATTGACAAATAATAGAATCTGCAACTGAAACCTTAATTATTACATCCTCTCAATATAAATCTTTTGTGAAAGCATTTTTAGAATAAAAAAAAACTCAATTAGTATATCGAAATTTTGTTTATAAGCAACTAATATCCTTATTTGGTAGATATCAATTTTATACTTACATCTGGTCTATGGAAATCAAGTCTCAACTCACCTAGAAAAAAAAACAATTGTTTATAATTCTAAATTAAGAACCCAGTTATCAATATTGCAGAGATCACAGTCGCTTAACATTTCAATTATGAGGAAAATAGGGGAATTTTTTCTCGAAAAAAAGGAGATTATCTTTTGAAAAAAGGGACATTTTTTCTCATAAACATACCACTAACAAAACCGAAAAACGTAAATTATTAAAAAATGTTGTTTCTTTGCGAGCCAATAATTTATTATTAAAAATATCCATTTCCGATGTAAAAAGAACTAACACAACATCTAATTTTTAGAAATTTTTAGGCTTCTTCGAAACTTTATGATTTTATATTAAA
Organism: Andricus curvator; assembly: GCA_932195095.1. Classification (NCBI taxonomy): domain Eukaryota; kingdom Metazoa; phylum Arthropoda; class Insecta; order Hymenoptera; family Cynipidae; genus Andricus; species Andricus curvator. Next base: position 98,206 of record CAKNYM010051052.1, read on the forward strand.
ATTCGTTTAAAAAAATAGTAATTTCCAGGGAAAAGCACTAACATAAAACATGCATAATATTTTCAATAATTTATTAGATGATTTGAAAGTTTTAATTTAGCTGCGCAAGAGTACCGTCAAGTTCAAAATAACTTAAGCTTTATCCTCATTTATGAAAATAGTCGAGGCCATATTTGTTTATTTAAAAGTAGTTATTTGCATATGTGTGTTTTTTCTTCCACTTCACACAAAAGTCATCATTTTCATTCAATTTTAATTGACAAAAGCTCATGCTATTCCTTGAAAGATTTTTAATAAATATTATTTAGCAAATTGTTTCATTAAAAAAATTACTGAAAATGATTGTACGCATTATTTTGATGCAAAATAATTTCCATAAAAGTGTGACGAATAAAAATGGTAAAGAACCATTATTTCGCCTAAAGCGAAGAAAACGAAAATATGCAAACATCCCTAAAAGGGATTGTTTGTAGATTTCATTTAAAAAATTTTTAATTTAAGATATACAACAACTTCAAGTAATAAAAAGCCAATCAGGTTTTCAACAACGATTGCGAGATTTTCAATAAACATTGTTAAACCACTTTTTTAGACAGGATAGAAAGATAAAAGTAAAATTTTATTCATAAATTCAATGTTACAAAAAAAAAAGAATCTCAATTAAGTGTCAGATATTTGTTTTTCTCTTTCGCGACACTGTTGAATCAATCATGCTAGACTTTCTATTTTTTGTGCAAATTGTCAACAATTTTATTTTTTCTTTGTAACTTAGTTTTGAAAAAAAAATGGAAAAATGGACGGAATTCTCAAATATAGGGATTATAGTCGATCTAGAGCAAAATAGGGGAAAAAAGGGTGAAAACTGTGATCTCTTATATTTTATTCAATACTGTTGTATTTTATTAGTAATAAAATTATATAGGATAAGAAATTCTTCCTAATTTTGCAAATTAATTAAGTTAGCAAGCCGGACTATAATACTTTTTCCACTGGGAGTTATGTCTTCGTATAACTATCCGTTTCTACTTAAAATCGTACTCCGCCAAAGGTAAGGCACTGTCGCAGTAGAAACGGAACAGTACGGGCAGACACTTAACAGCTTTTACTCTATTATGCTGAAACGATCCGAAAAAATTCTCATCATAAAAAACCATCTGGTTTTAATAATAAAAAGGGAACATCATTTATTATGTACAAGTCACTCTCGAAATTGGACGAATATTAAAATTCTTTTCAATTCAGAAAAAGCTATTTCTGATTTTTTAATTTTCTTGAATTCTTTTGAAATGTTTTGAGGTATTTTAAATGATTCTTAGCAATTTTCAATATATTTCAGTAATTTGAGGGGATTCCAAAATATTGTAAAGATTTTAGGGTATTTTTAAAAATTTCAAAGAATTTTCAAGAACTTTAAAATACTCAGGGTGATTGCAAAATATTTTAAAAGACTTGAAATATTTTAAGGTATTTCAAAAGATTCGGAGAGATTTCATAAGATTTACGAGGATTTGAATGATTTTAAGAATTTTAAAAGCTCTGAAGATATTTTAATAAATTTTCAAGGAATTTATTAACATTAATTGTAGGATTTCGTAGGGTCTCAAAGATTTTTTTAATATTCAAAGGTGTTTCCAACGATGTTAAGAAATTATGAAGATTTGTAGATATTTTAAAAGATGCCAAGGGATTTTCAATTGATTTCAATCATTTCAAGGTATTTTAGAGAATTTTAAAGATGTTCGGGTATTTTTTTAAATTCCAAGATATCTCTGGAGCTTTAAAGAATTTCAAGGGATTGCAAAAGATTGTAAAGGATTTGAAATATCTTAGAATATTTTATATATATTTCAATAATTTGAAGTGATTTAGAAGGATTTTAGAAGGTTGAGGATATTTTTTTAAATTCCATGGAATTTCCAACAGCTTAAAAAAATGTTAAGGGATTTGAAAAGATTTTTTAAGGATGTGAAATATTTTAGGATATTTTAAAAGATTATAAGGGATTTTGTTATATTACCGGGGATTTCAATGATTTTTCCAGGGATTTTCACCTGCTTTTAATAATTTGAAGGTATTTTCAAGAATTTTAAAGATTTTCGGGTATTTTTTAAAATTCCAAGAAATTTTCTAGAGCTTTGAAGAATTTCAAGGGATTTCAAAATATTTTAAAGGATTTGAAATATCTCAGGATATTTCGAATACATTTCAATAATTTGAAGTGATTTTAAAAGACTCTGAAGGTTTTAGATTATTTTTAAAAATTTCATGGAATGTTCAAGAGCTTTAAAAACTGTCGAAGTATTTCAGAAGATTTTGAAGGGATTTGAAATATTTTAGGGTATTTTAATAGATGCTAAGGAATTTTTAATTTTAAATTATAATTTGAAGGGATTTCAAATTTTTTGTTATATTTGAGGGTATTTTAGAAGATTCCAATGCATTTTCAAGCAATTAAAAAAATTGCACGCGACTTCCAAGAATTTTATTGATTTTAAGGGATTTAAAAAATCTCCTGCTTTTATGTTTTAAGATATTTAAAAATAATTCCTGGAATTTATTTGGAATTTACCCTGAATTCTTATTTCATTATACTGAATTCTTTGAAATTCTTCAAAATTTTCTTGATTTTTTTTTACACTATTGTACTTAAATGTTTTGAATTTCTTCAAGTATTTTCGTTAATTACATCCTTAATTTTTAGGCATTTGATCAAATTCTTTTTGATTTCCTTGAATTTTCCTCAACTTATTTCAAACTTACTGTATTCAATGCATTTTTTCATATTTTTTAATTGTTTTTAATTCATTTAATTGTTTCAAACATACAATCACTTCCCCTACTTTCCCTCCCTAATTTATCCTAATTTACCCTCACTTTCCCTACTTCCTCACCACTCATCAACCCCTATTTGCCTTACTTCCCCTAGTTCCCCACCCCTCATTTCCCTTCACTTTCTTCACTCCTTCTTATTTCCCCTACGACCATCATTTCCCCCACTCTACCAACTTGCACCCCCCCCCTCACCACCCCTCATTCCCCCAACGTCAAACCCCTTATTCCCCCTCATTTTACCCCTTATTTCTTATCACTGTCACTCCCCTCCCCACATATCCCTACTTCACCTCTTCTGATTTCCCCGAACTTTCCCTACTTCCCTCCTCTCATTTCCCATCACTTCCTTAACTTCAAGTCCCCTTACTCCGCCTACTTGCCACCCCTTATTTCCCTTCACTTCCCTTACAACCTCTCCCTTCATTTTCCATTACTTTTCCAACTTCCCCTCTCTTCCTTTCTCCTAATTTCCCCTACTTTTTGCCCGGGGCTACGAAACCCTAAAAACTAAAAAAAAATGTTTTGTATATTTTGAATAAAGTCAATTTTTAGATATAATGAATATTCGAGAATTACAGAATAATCTAGAAGAGTCCAGAACATTCTGAAAAATTTCAGAATATTCTAAAATTAGAGAATAAGTAAAATAAACAAAATATTAGGCATTTCATCAAATTCTTTTTAATTTCCTTGAATTTTTCTAAACTCATTTCAAAATTAATGTATTCAATGAATTTTTTTCGTAGTTCTGAATTCTTTTTAATTTACTTCATTTTTTTTAAGCATAGAATCACTTCCCGTACTTTCCCTCCCTAATTTACCCTCACTTCCCCTACTTATTGTTATTTTATTATTACTGCATTATTGCCTTATTGCCCCAAATATCCATTACTTCCCCTCCCCTTATTTCCACTCAATTCCTCTAATTTCTCTCTCTTATTTTCCTTCACTTACCCTACTTCGCCTCATTTTCCCTACTTCACATGCGTCCCCTCTCCTTATTTCCCTCAATTTCTCTAATTTTCTTTTCTCATTTCCGCTTCTTCGCCTACTTCCCCTTCCCACGTTTCCTCTAACTTTCCCTAATTTCCTTACTTTCCTTCCCTCATTTACCCTACTTTGTTTCCTCTCACTTTTCCTACGTCTCCCCTCATTTCCCCTCACTTTCACTTCAATCCCAATATTTCCCTGCTTCCCCTCCCTCATTCTACATCGCTCCACCAACTTCTCCCCTCACTACCTCTACTTCCCACCCCTTATTTTAGTTCACTTCCCATAATACCTCTCCCCTCATTTTCCATCACTTCCCCAACTTCCCTTCCTCTTATTTCCCCTCATTTCCCTACTTTCTGGCCAGACTACGAAACCCTTAAAAACTAAAAAAAAATGTGTTGTGTATTGCAAAGAAAGTTGATTTCTAGACATATAATGAATGCAAACCGAAAAATTATATCTAAGAAACCATTAGTTTTCATTTAAATAGGATTCTTAGCCCTGTGAGGTTTTGTCTCAAATTAATATTCTAGAGCATCATAAAAAAGTCAGTATGTAGAATATTTGAAAATTTCAAGAAAATGAAAAATTTCAGAATATTCTAAAATTAGAGGATAAGCAAAATAAGCCAAAGATTTGCATGCAGTAATATTGTGTCTACCACCCTCGCTCTGGAAGCTGAATGAAGGAAAAATATCAACTCTAAAAATGAGTTTAATTTCAGAACGCGCTCTATCTGAAAAAGCTGTGGCGCAGCTCACTCCAGCTGTTCCATTAACTAAGCCGCAGCTTTAAAGCCGTATCTCGCTGAAGCGTAGTGAAATATTTCGCTGCTTTTCGCTGCCACGGAGCTCATATTTTTTACCTACATTGTATATTACACTTTCCCTTTATCCATCTTCCCAACCGCGTTTTTGCCCTCCAACACCCCCTCTTTGTCTTCCTCTCAGCATAATCCCCCTCTCGTTGCTCTATGTCACGTTACTTGTTTGTCAACTCAGTTTTTATCTCGGCAAATATCGACATCTCATCCCTCGCTTTTTCGATACTAGCCTCACACACTGGGGCAATATTCCCTCACGTGTGAGGGCGCACGTGAGCAATAGAACCCACCCTCGGCGATAATTCTCCACCATCGTTCCGGCTTTCCAACACCATTTTCCTTGAATTTCTCGCATAGAGGAGAAGCTTCACTCGTATCTAGGCGATGGGCGAGTAAAATTTTATCGCCCTTCTAGCCCCACTTCAGGAGCGCCCGTTTTGCCCCTTACTTTGTGACTTTTCAATATTGCTATACAGGTTAAAAACCACCTTAGGCGCCGTACGCAAATTACGTAACGGATTATAGGTCCTCTCTGAGACCCCCCCTCCCTCCTGTAACAAACTGTAACAAAATATTTCCACCCCCCCCCCCACTCTTTCTGTGCGTAATTTTCAGTTTCCAAAAGTGTTTTACTAGTTATTGCTAATAGAATTAGGCAGGGTGTTCGAGAACTTCAATCTCGAAATTCCCATATTTTTCCTTGTCTAGTTTTTCATTTTCCTTCATCATTAATATTCAAATACCAACATTTTAATCTTGAAATACTTTTGACGTAGAATCTTTTATAAACGGAATGAAATAATATTTCAGATACAAATTCAAAATTTTCAAATTTATTAATTTATTTTAAACCAAAAAAATGTCTTTTCTAATATAAAAGATGGCTCTTTAACAAAATACTTGAATTTTCAATAAAATAATTGAATTTTTAACATAATAGTTGAATTTTCAACCTTAAAAATATAAAATTCCCAACAAAAAGTGTCATAGTTCATATTTCAATAAAAAAAAACATGAAATGTATACCAAAAAAAAGTTTTTTTAAATCAAAAACACGAATTTTTAACAAATAAAGATTTTTCACTGAAGAGAACAAATTTTACCTAAATTGTTGAACTATCAAGCCAAAAGATGAATTTTCTCTACAAAAATTGAATTTACAAACAAAAAATATGACTTCAGCAAAATATTATTTTTCCACGAAACTGATGCACTTTTACCCAACAAAAATGAAATTTTAAGCCAAAAAAATTATTTTTTTTACCAAAAAAGAAGAATTTTCAACAAAAAAAGATCAATCTTAAAAAAATGGAAAAGTTACATTTTCAGTTAAAAAGATTAATTTTCAGCAAAATAGTTCAACTTTTAACCAAAGAGATGAGTTTTCAACTAAAAATATAACTCTTCAAAAAAAAAAATGATTTCTTAACAAAGTGATTCAACCAAATCTTTCAAATAAAATAGTTGAATACTCAAGCAAAGAAGAATAATTTTTAACCAGAAAATTGCATTTTCACAAAAAAAGCAGAAATTTTTATCAAAGCGGATGCATTTATAAATCAAAAAGATAAATTAAAACAAAATAGTTGAATTTTCTGTTAAAAAAGGTTTAAGTTGACTTTGCACGATGAAAATATGAATTTTTAACCAAGAAATAAGTTTCTACGAAAAAAATTGAATTTTCAATCCAAAAAGACGATTTTTCAACCAAAAAGGATGACTTTTTAACAAAATTCTTGAATTCTCTACCCAATAGTTGCATTTTTGTCCAAAAAATATGAAATTTCTCTTAAGACAGATGAATTTTTATTTATAAAGAAAACGAGTTTCGAAAAATTAGTTGATTATTCATCCAGAAAAGATTTCAGTTCACTTTTCAAGATCAAAATATGAAATTTTATAACAAAAAATAAGTTTCTACAAACAAAATTAAATTTTTCATCCAAAAAGACGAATTTTTTCAAGGAAAAAAACGGATGAATTTTTAACGAAAAAGTTGAATTTTCTACCAAATAGTTGAATTTTCATCCAGAAAAGCTTTCAGTTCATTTTTTAACACCAAAATATGCATTTAAAAAAAAAAGTAAATGTTCTACGAAATAGTTAAATTTTTAACAAAACAGTAGAATTTCCAACCAAAAGTATGACTCTTTAACAAAATAGTTTTATTTTCAGTCTAACAGTTGCATTTTTATCCAAGAAAGATGAAATTTCTCTTAAAACAGATGAATTTTTAATTTAAAAAAAATTATTTTTTTTTTCAAATGGTTGAATTTTCATCAGGAAAAGATTTCAGTTCTCTTTTCAACACCAAGATATTAAATTTATCAAAAAAGTAACTTTTCTACAAAATATTTAACTTCAAAAAAAAAAAACAGCAGCATTTTCAACCAAAAAGTATGACTTTTCAACAAAATTGTTGAATTTCAAACCAAATAGTTGCATTTTTATCCAGGAAAGATGTAATTTCTGCTAAAGCAGGTGAATTTTGAAATCAGGAAAACAAATTTCCAAAAAAGAGTGGAATTTTTAAACTAACAGTTGCATTTTTATTCAAGACAGATAAAATATTTCTTTTAAAACAGATGAATTAAAAAAAAAACTTCAAAAAAATAGTTACATTTTCATCCAAAGAAGATTCCAGTTCACTTTCCAACATCAAAATAAGAATTGTAAACTATAAGTTAATTTTCTGCTACATAGTCGAATTTTTATCCAAAAAGTATGACTTTTTAACAAGATTGTTAAATTTTCAACCAAACAGTTGCATTGTCCAAGAAAAACGAAAATTCTACTAAAACAGGTGAATTTTTAAAACAAAAAGACAAATTTTCAAAAAAAAGTTGAATTTTCATCCAAAAGGATTTCAATAAACGTTTCTACAGAAAAATACAAATTTTAAACAAAAAGTAAATTTTCTAGGAAATAGTTGATTTTTCAACAAAACAGTTGCATTTTTGTCCAAGAAAGATGAATGTTCAGAAAAAATATTTGTTATCCAAAAAAGATTTCAGTTGACTTACCAGCAACAAAATATGAATTTTAAACAAAAGGTTAATATTATACGAAAAGTATTGAATTTTTGACCCAAAAAGATGAATTTTCAACAAAACAGTTGCATTTGCAAAAAAGAGATGACTTTTTAAGAAAATTGTTAAATTTTCAACAAAATAATAAAATTTATAACTAAAAAGATAATCTTCAGGAAGAAGTTTTTGCGAATTTGCAAAAATTACGTACATGAGTGAAGGAACACCTCCCCCTACCGTAAAAAATCGTAACAAAATGTCTCACCCCCCCCCCCTTGAGCTGTTACGTAATTTAAGTACGATCCCTTACTTCAATTTCTGTTCGAACGGAGATATCCAAGAACAACTTTTTTTGTCAACCAAATTTCTATTTTTATTGAAAGACCAGTACTTCAATCTCGTAACTTTAATCTTATATTAAAGTTTTTCAATTTTAAGTCTATGGACTTACATATTTCAATAAAAAAAGATTACATTTCTATCACAAAAGATCAAGGGGGAAACAACTTGTGAAAATTCGGTCCAACAGAGATGGATTACTCCGGATTACTTTGGATTACCCCGGATTGCCTCTATGCACAGAATTAATATGGATTACCTCAGATTACTCCGGATCGCAAAGGGGTACATTCGATTAGATAATATTATGGTAGATTAATCCGACTGAACTGTACTCAAGCGAATTTTCTACTAAAAAAGATTACCTTTTGACAAAATTGTTTAATTCTCAACAAAATAGATAAACTTGTGAACAAGTACCGAAATTTTCAACCAAGAACATGAATTTTCAACCGAGAAGATTAACTTTCTACAGAAAAAGATTAATTTTCAACTAATAAAGGCCAATTTACCATTAAAAAGATGCATTTTCAAACGAGAAGATTAATTTTCTATCAAAAAGGACGAATTTTTAATGAAAATGCAAGCATTTTCAATCAAAAAATTGAATTTTCAACGAGAAAAGATAAGTTTACAATCAAAAATGTCATATTTAAATTTCAGTTCTAAAAAAGATTTTTAAGTAAAAAAAAAATCAACAAAATGGTTAAATTTTCCACCAAAATAGTTCAATTTTTCAACCAAAGAGGTGAATTTTCAACTAAAATGAAGAATCTTCAACTGGTATCGTTGAATTTTTAGTTACGAAATAATTTTCAACAATTTAGTTCAACTTTCAAACAAGAAGATAACTTTTCTAATAAAAAACACACATTTTTTGAACATTACATTAATTTTCAACCAAACAATTGAATATTCAACCAAAAAAGATAAGGTCACAATCAAAAATGTAATAGTTAAATTTTAGTTCTAAAAAAGATTTTTAACTAAAAAAAATTTCAACAAAATAGTTACATTTTTCACGAAAATAGTTCAATTTTTAAACAACAAGATGAATTTTCGAGCAAGAAGATTCATTTTCTACCACGAAGAGAAATTCTTAACAAAATACATTAATTTTTAAGCAAATAGATGAATTTTCAACAATAGTTAAATTTTTTAACCAAAGAGGTGAATTTTCAAATAAAATGATGAATCTTCAACTGGGATCGTTGAATTTTTAGTTGCAAATTAATTTTTAACAATTTAGTTCAACTTTCAAAGAAGAAGATAAATTTCTAATGAAAAACACAACTTTTAAACATTACATTAATTTTCAACCAAATAGTTGAATTTTTCACTAAAAAATATAAATTTGCAATAAGAAATGGACCAATTAAATTTTCATTCAAAAAACTAATTTTCAACTAGAGAAAACAAATTTTCAACCAAAAAGATGATTTTTCAAACAAGAAGATTAATTTTCTACCAAAAAGAGGAAGTAGTTCAATTTTCAACAAATTAGTTGAATTATCAACTAGAAAAGATAAATATTCAACTAAAAATGGAATGGTGAAATTTTCAGCTTAAAAATTAATTTTCAACAACAACAAAAAAAGGAATTTTCAACAATATAGTTAAATCTTCTCAACCAGGGAATGAATTTTGAGCAAATTGTTGAATTTCCTACAAAGTGGATTCATTTTTCAGCAAATAGTTGAATTTTTCACCACAAACATAAATTTTTAACGAAGAAGATTCATTTTCTACCTTAAAAGACGAATTTTTTAAGTTAACAAATCAATTCTTAATCAAAAATAAATTTTTTCAACAAAATAGGAAGATTTTTAACCAAAAATATGAACCTTTAAGCAACAAAATAAATTGTTAACAAAGTAGTTCCAATTTATCCAAATATTTGATTTTTTTTGCTATAAATCGTAGAGCTTTCTTATTTTTCGGGACAAATGATGCCGTTGATAAATTTCAAGAATAATATTTCTTGTTCAACATATTTGGTAATTTTTACATTCTCATCATAATGAGAAAGTATTGGTTTTATGTGAAAAATGACTTTCGCGGATTCGATCAAATGTCGACGTTTTGAGGCCCCCTGAGTCAGAAAAAATGGTTTTTACGTCGGTGTCTGTCTGTCTGTCGTTGTCGTTGTCGTTGTCGTTGTCGTTGTCGTTGTCGTTGTCGT
>CAKNYM010051052.1:116972-140236 GCA_932195095.1 Andricus curvator
GCCATAAAAAAGTGTGCCAAAGCTCAATCAAATCTGATCATTTTTTCGAAAGTTATCGTGGCTACAGACAGACAGACAGACAGACTGACAGACAGACAGACAGACTACAGACTACAGACAGACAGACACCTTGATAAAAATCGTTTTTTCTAGCTCAGGGGGTCTCAAAACGTGGAGATTTGATGAAAACCGACTATGTCAAATTTTACATAAAACCAATACCTTCTCATTAGAATGAGAATGTAAAAAGTACAGCGTAAACAAAAATTCTGCTCACTATTACCCGAATATTACGCGTTATTACGCATTATTACGGGTAATATTTGCATTATTACACATTATTACGCATTATTGCGCATTATTGCACGTCAATATGCATTATTACGCGGTATTACGCGATTATTACGCGATAAGTGTACGGAGTAATACAATTTTCAACACATTCATGTAAAAGCAATGTTCAGTTTAAAAAACATTCAATTTTAAAATATTCAAGCTTAAAATTACCCAATTTGAAACGATTTCATATTTTTAAAGAATTTGGAACGGTTTCAAAAAATGGTATCAAAAACTGATTGGGGGGATTTATTAATGTTATCTGCCTCGCTACCTAGTTCAATATTAATCATATATGAAAGCCTTTTTAGTTTCAAATTTTTTAGGTATTCAAGCTTTCAATTTGAAATTACACAATTTTCAGTGTTTTTATGTGAAAGCATTATACAAATAAAAAAAAATTTAATTTTGAATGCTTCAAGCTTAAAATTACCTAATTTGAAATGATTTGATTTGAAACGGTTACAAAAAATGGTCCGATCCTATCTTATCCAACCCACTTCTATCCGCTCCTATCCGAGCCTATTTGATTCTATCCTTCCAGATTCGAGTATATTCTATTGAAACTGGTCTGAATCTATCAGCTTCTAACCGATCTTATCCGACTCTACTTGATGTCATTTGATATTATCCGAGCCGACCCTGTCTGACCCTATTCGATTCTATATGTTTGTATCCGGTTTTCCCAATTATATGCGGTTTTATCCAATTATTTGATTCTATCTGATCTTATCTGATTCTATCCGCTCCTATTCGATCATATTAGATTCTATCCGATCCTTTCGATTCGCTTCTACCTAATCCAATCCGATTCTATCCGATCCTATCATATCATATCCGATATTATCCCATTCAATTTGATCATATCGGCATATCTGAAACTTGTACCGTGAATTAAGAATAAAGTAATAGTCCTAGCGAAAAACTAAAAACAGCCCTGGATTCGCCTCAGCCATATCTCTGGGTGTCTTTGCATTTCTTTTGAAAAGTCATTTTTTAAACAATTACATTGTTAGTAAACATTATTCCTTTATTATAAACAAAAGTATTAGTCGTGAAGAAATTTTAAGGACATAGGCAGATTCCTCATTACAATATCTCTAAGTTTTTGTTTTCATTTTTGCAATAAACAAATTATTTAAACAATTACATTGTTATTAACATTTTTCCAGGTTTTTCAAGTTAAGCGACAAAAATATTAGCAAAACGTATACTAATGCAAAGGTAAATCATTATGCAAGCTTCCAGAACCTTTATTTATCAATAATTAATAAACTATCTATTGTTTTTGTCCCTTCCACGGTCACTCCTTGATGCTATACCATGCACCATATACATTTGAGGATTGTGCCTTAATTATAAATAAAACTAATCGTCCTATCAAAAAAGTGGATATACCCCTAGATTCATCTCGGCAATATCTCCAGGTGTTTTTTTAGTTGAAAAAAAAATGTAAACAATTATATTGTTTATAATTTTTAGGAATTTATTTAACAATAACGGAAAACAATTAAAAGTTACTTACTAAAACATAACGTACCCTAAAGTATCATAATTAAAAAAAAAATTTTAATATATCAAAAAAGTTAGTTTAAACATTGTTTTTATCCCCTCCGCGTTCACTCCTTTATGTTACGACATGCAGCATATGGATTTGAAAATTGAGCCTTCATTATAAAAAAAACTATAAGCCCTATCGAAAAAGTGAAGATACCTCTAGATTCATCTCGGCAATATCTCCAGGTGTTCTTCTCATTTTTTTAGAAAAGTCATTTTTTAAACAATTATGTATAAGGGTTTCATCCCGAGGCTACGATACCCTCACAGAAAAAAAATGTAATCTTTACAGCGATTTCAGAGTAATCTTTACCAGAAACAAAAATTACATTCACGTCTTAAGATTTATCCACCACATGGGAAATGATTACCATGTCAACTCTATTGAATCTTGTTTTGTTTCGATGCGACAAAATGCAACTTTATCTACTTGAAAATTATCCGCAACAAAAATTCACTTCTGTTTTTTCCGTAATAAAAATGATTGAATTTTAAAGTTTATTCATATTTTCTGCGTGTATTCAATATGCAGCTCGCTATAAAATTCAGTATTAATCATATATGAAAGTCTGTAAAATCTGTCTGCAATGAATTGTTACGATGGAATATCGTTCTTTTTTACGAGAAACGATGTTTTAGTTTTTATAGGCAAGGTATACACTTTCAGGGGATAATCAATTTTCTCCGGACTAACAGTTACCTAACTACTCAACCTCATTTTTTTTGCATCAGAATACTAAAAAAATTTAGTAACTTTTTTTTACTCTTATTCTATTAAACTGCATTTAAGGGATTACAGTTCAATCATGCTCGAGGGTATCTCGGGGTCAGGTTGTAACTTGGGGATATCTCAAGTCGTTAATCACATGAATAAGAAGTCCGTTCATTTCAGGAATATAATGTTTTACGAAGTAGGATGGTAAAATCTACTCAGTAAATTGGATGATTCGCGATATTTATCATGCCTTTATGAATATCTCTCTTTAATAGATGAATCATTAATATTTTAACGTATTCTATGTACTCTTTACTGTATTTTATTTCGGATTTAGAAAATTACCCTTCGATGTTATAAACTTCACTGCCCAAAATGCTCTCAAAACAGGGAACATAGGGTGGTTTTTCACGAAAATAGAGGAATAATAGGGGAATAAATTCTTTCAAATAATATTGATGTAGGTACCGTATTCTTAGGTTTTCAAGTCGAAATATAATTGTATTTTCAACAAAATAGTTGTACTTTCAACCAAGAAGGATGAATTTTCAACCTAAAAAGACGAGTTCTTAGCAAAAGAATAATTAAGCTTTGAAGCTGAAAAATCGAATTTTTCAGAAAATAATTCACCTTTAAACCCGAAAAGATGAATTTTCAACAAAAAAGTTAACTTTCAACCAAACAGTTGAATTTTCAAACCACCAGTTGCAACAGATGAACTTTCAAACAAAACAGACAACTTTTCAACAAAAAAGTTGAATTTTCAACGAAATCGTTTAATTTTCAACCTACAAAGATGAATCTTCAATGAAATAGTCGAATTTAAAACAAACAAGAATAAACTTCATTCAAAAATCTTCGACCGAAAATTTTAATGTTAAAGCCAAAAAAGACGCGTTTTTTAGAAGACAATGGAATTTTCAGGAAAAAATCTTATTTTCAACAAAGGAAAATGAATTTTCAACAGAAAAGTTCATTTACAACCAAGAAAAATGAATTTTAAATTCAAAGGAACGAATATTCTATCCAGAAAAACGAATGTTTGAAAAACAGTCTAATTTGTAAACAAAAAAGTTACCTTTTTCAGAAAATAGTTGAATTTTCAACAAAATAATTTAATTTTCAACCAAATAGTAGAATTTCTTACCGAAAAGAGTTTACTTCAACCCAAAATGATGAATTTTTAATCCATAATAACGAATTTTCTATTCAAAAAGACGAATTTTAGGAAAACAGTTGAATTTTCAACAAAATAATGAAATTTTCAACTAAAGAGTCAAATTTTCTACCAAATAGTGGAATGTTTAACCAAAAGTATGTATTCTTAACCAAAAATATAATAGTGGACTTTTCAATTAAAAAGAATTAGCTTACAACCAGAAAAGATGAATTTTCAACCAAAAAAGATGACTTTTCTACCATTAATGAATTTAACAAAAAACAGTTTACTTTTCTAACAAGAAAGGAAATTTTTTTACAAGAAAAATTATTCTTCGGCCAAGAAAGATGAATTTTGAGCTGAAAGGCCGAATATTTAACAAATCAGTTGAATTTTCGAACAAAAAATATGACTTTTTCAGAAAATAGTTAAATTTTTGACAAAATAACTTAATTTTTAACGAAATACTAGTATTTTTAACCAAAAAAGATGAACTCTAAACTAAAAATATAATAGGAGAATTGACTTTCTAACAAAAAATAGGATTTTTCTAACAAAAGATGAATTTTGAACTAAATATTTATTTTCCAATTAAATAGTACAACTTTTAATCAAAAGAGATGAATTCTGAACAAAAAATGTGGTAGGAGAGTTTCCAAATAAAAATTTCAACAAAAAAATTTCTCTTAGAGATGAATTTTATACCATTGTACCATTAAGCCATTTCCCTTTCGGGGTAGGCGTGACACTACCCGATTCGGGTAGTGTTTCTAGCTTGATAACTTGTAGTAAATAACTACAAGTGTGGGCTCACCACACCCACGATGTGCCAACAGCACTCAGTTTTCTCGAATGGTCACCCATCCAAGTGCTAACCGCGCCCAACGCTGCTTAACTTCAGTGGTCTGACGAGAACTGGTTTTTTCAGCGTGGTATGGCTGTTGAATCCATAATAACGAAGTTTCTATATAAAAATAAGATTTTTTAACCAAAAAGTTGAATTTGCGACCAAAAAGTATGACTTTTTAACAAAATAGTTGAATTTTCAACAAAATGATGATATTTTCAAAAAATTAGTAGAATTCGTATCCAAAAGAGATGAATTCTAAACCAAAAATATAATAATAGACTTTCTAATTAAAAGGAATAATCTTTCAACCAAAAATGATGAATTTTCAATCCATAAGAACAAATTCTCTTTAAAAAAAAAACAAATTTTCAAAATATGACTTTTGAACAAATGAGTGGAATTTTCAACAAAATAATGAAATTTTAAACTAAATAGTACAATTTTCAACTTAATAGTAGAATTTTTAACCAAAAGAGATAAATTATTAACCAAAAATATAACAGTAGACCTTTTGATTTGAAAAAATTAACTTTCAGCCAAGAAAAATGAATTTTGAACCCAAAGGCCGAATGTTCAAGAAAAAATTAGAATTTTTAACAAAATAACTAAATTTTGAACCAAATACTAGAAGTTTTTACCAAGAAGAGATAAATTCTGAACCAAAAATATAATAGTAGACTTTCCAGTTAAAAAGAATTAACTTTTGAACAAAAAAGATGATTTTTCTACCAAAAGATGAATTTTCAACAAAATAATTAAATTTTTAACCAAATAGTAGAATTGTTCACCAAAAGACAAAATTCTGAACCAAAAATATGATAATGGACTTTTTAATTAAAAATAATTAACTTTCAAGAAACCAACTGAATTTTCGAACAAAAAAGATTACTTTTTAACAAAATAGTTGAATTTCCAACGAAATAGTTTAATTTTCAACCAAATAATAAAGTTCGTAACCAAAAAGATCAATTCTTAACCAAAAATATAATAGTAGAATTTTCAGTTAAAAAAATGAACTTTTAGCTAAAAATTGTTGAATTTTCTTATTAGGTTCTATTAATTCAGTTTGAATTTGAGCTAAAAAACGAGAGTTTTTTCCCCCTAAAAAGGGAGAGTTTTTTGAAAACAGGGGGAAACGGGGGTATTAGGAGAACGAGTGTGAAGTCTGAAAGAGTGAAAGTTGAAAGAGTGTGAAGTCTGATATTAAAATATTAAAGTTTAAAGGAAAATAAAATAATTTTTGGTAATTTTCCGGCGAACTGTGTTTAAAATTTTGCAATATTGCATTAGTTTTAATCATTTCTGGAAGCTTAACAGCTGTTGATTGAAAATCCCTTCCTATTTTCAAAATAAATAAAACCATTCAATTAAATTTTTTTTTATGCAGATCAAACCAATTAAAACGAATATTTGAAAATACATATAAAGCTCACATCATTATTGTTAATTCATTAATCAATTTGAAAGTTATACAGCCTCATTCTTTCAGATAAAAAAATTTTCCCCCCGAAAAATAATAACGATCTTCTGAAAAGTAGGGTGAACAATTTCCTATATAGCTGGGTGCTTTTTTCTCTCCCTGTTCCGAGTTTAGAGGGCAATAATTTTTTTTTCTGGTGCATATATTACAATTGTTAAAGCACAATGACTAGTAGAAAGTGGTGAAAAATAGAACCGAAAAATGAGTTCAAGCCGTAACTGGGGAAATCAGAGGCTAAAAGCTCGACTAGGGAAAAGCACTATGAAATGCTTTCAGCATTGAGTTAGAATCATATACATTTACATATACATATATGCATATACACATATATATTTTAGAGACAAGCACTGCACGACCCTTTCCCTTTTCCCCTTTTCCCCTTTACCATTTCCGCATAACACATGCATAAACAGAATCCCGAAACTGAGTTTCGAATGTAACAACATGTCACAACTGTTTGCCAGTCGCCTTTATCTTGCATTAAACTCGACATATTTCAAAATAAATTCCTTGTGTTTTTCTGTTTATTTGTCTCTTTTAGGAACGTTAAGGCATTTTTTGAGAGGAATATCGCTCAACGAAGACAGAGCGAAAGGAGAAGATCTTTTTCAGAAAAAAATTAATTAAAATAATTTTTTATTCATATCTCCATCTAGTCTGAAAAGACGTTAAAAATTTCTGTTATTCTCTGATGAGAATACAGATACGTTGAAAAATTAAACTTGTACCATCTAGCAAAATAATGCGTGCATTTTCTGAAAAAAGTTTCTTCTCTCGATCTCTCTAGTAGCTTAATGGGAAAGCACCCGACCGGCAATCGGAAGTTCTGAGGTTCGTTTCCTAGCGGAACGAAAGGAGAAGATCTTATTTCAGAAAAAAATTAATTAAAATAATTTTTAATTCATATCTTGATCTAATCTGAAACGACGTTGAAAATGTCTGTTATTCTCTGATGATAATATAGATTCTTTGAAAAATTAAACTTGTACCATCTAGCAAAATAATGCGTGTATTTTCTGAAAAAAGTTTCTTCTCTCGATCTGTCTAGTAGCTTAATGGTAAAGCACCCGACCGGCAATCGGAAGTTCTGACGTTCGTTTCCCAACGGAGCGAAAGGAGATCTTTTTTCAGAAAAAAATTAATTGAAAAAATAGTTGAATTTCTAACCAAAAGTGATGAATTATGAACTAAATAGTATATTGTGCTACAAGTTGAAAAAGCGAGAGATTTAAAACGAGTGTGAAGTTAGCTACCCGAGCAGAGCGAGGGTAGCTATCACACGAGTTTTAAGTCGTCGCTTTTTCAATGTGTGGGACACGATACTTTTTCTATAATTTGTTAAAAAGTGCTAGTTTTTTTTACCTATTTTTTGTGTAAAAAGAAGGCGATTTTTTGTCGATTGACGCAACAATGACAATGGCAATTATCAAAACCATGGCAATAATATGGCAGTAATAATAAGCTGGTTCTCACAATTGAATAGTTGGCCCATAAAGTTGAGGGCTTCAAAACTTCCGATTATTCGTGAAAAAAACCAAGCACAGTATTTTCGGAGAAACTGACGGTGTTTTTTTGCTTTTGCCAAGTGACAAAAGTACATACAAAATACACAACTCGAGACTTTTCAGGAAATTGCTTTTAGGTTAGGGACGACAGTCGGAAAATAGAATGAAGTTGGCTGCGCACGAAGCACGAGTCCACCCGAGGCAGCACGAACCCACCCGAAATAACATTTACTTTTTCCACTGTGCCTCACTTTTATCACCGTCCATTTACTTTTTCCACTGCATCTGTCCACTTTTGTCACTGTTGCCCGGAAAGGTCGGCACTGCGCATGCGCCACGTCATCGAGCAAAAATCGGTAACTTTTTACACTAAAAACAGGTGGAAAAACTGGCACTTTTTCGCGAATTATAGAAAAAATATATTATTAGACTTTTCAATTGAAAACAATTAACAATAGTTTAATTTTATACAAAATAATAAAATCTTTAACCGAAGAGTAGAATTTCCCACCAAAAGAGATGAATTCCGAAACAAAAATATAATAGTAGACTTTTTTATTAAAAATAATTAATTTAAAAAAATCAATTTAATTTTTAGTCAGGAAAGATGACTTTTAAATAAAATTATTGAACTTTCAACATAAGAGTTAAATTTTCAACCAAATAGTGTAATTTGTAACCAAAAGAACCAAAAATATAATATTAGACTTTTCAATTGAAAATATTTTACTTTCAACGAAAAAAATATGAATTCTCAACAAAAGAAGATGACTTTTTAACCAAGAAATTAATTTTCAATCCATAAGGGAGATTTTTCTATCCAAAAAGATGATTGTTAAAGAAAACAATTGAATTAAAAAAAAATAATGCAATTTTCAGCGAAAGATTAGAATTTAAAAAAAGAGATGTATTCTAAACCAAAAATATAATAGTAGACTCTTTTATATAAAAGAAATAATTGTCAGCAAGCTAATTGAATTTTTGACCAAAAAGATGGAGTTTCAACAAAATAGTGAAATTTGCAACCAAATAGTAGAATTTTTGAACTTTCAAACAAAAAAATAAATTTTCAACCAAAAAAGATGACTTTTGTACCAAGAAATGAATTTTCAATCCATAACCTTTGACCTTCAAACAAAATACATGAATTTTTAACTAATTAGTTAAATTTGCTAACAAAGAGATTAATTTTCAACTAAATTGTTGAATTTTTTACCAATGAGATGAATTTTCAATTAAAATGATAAATTTGCAACAACAAACAAATTTAACAAAGGAGTTCAGCTCTCAATAAAGTAGTTGAATTTTCAACCAAAAAAGATGAATTTCAATCCAAAAAGATGAATTTCAAGCCGGAAAGGATAATTTTTCAACCACATTGTTGAATTTTCAAATAAAGACATAAATGTTCAATTTCAATTATGAATCTAACACACATAAAAAACAGTTGAATTCAACTTCAACTAAAAGAGATGAATAATTCTAAACCAAACAAGATGACTTTTTTACCAAAAGATAAATTTTCCATCCATAAGGACGAATTTTCTATTAAGAAAGACGAATTTTTAATAAAACAGTATAATTTTTTAACAAAAAAGATAATTTTCAACCAAGAAAGATGATTTTTCTACTAAAAAAGATGAATTTTTCACCAAAAAAGTTGATTTTTCTACCAGGAAATGAATTTTCAATTCATAAGGACGAATTTTCTATTAAAAAATACGGCAGTTCAACAAAAAAGTTTAATTTTTAACATACAAGTATGACTTTTTAACAAAATAATGGAATTTTCAACAAAAAATGAAATTTTCAGACAAAGAGTAGCATTTTTAACCAAAAGAGATGAATTCTGGAACAAAAATTTATTTTTTCATTAAAAAGAATTAATTTTCCACAAACCAATTGAATTTTCGACAGAAAAAAATGAATTTTTTTCCAAATATTTGAAATTTGAACAAAATAGTGAAATATTCAACCGAATAGTATAATTTTTAAACTTTCAACTAAAAAAGGTGAATTTTTCACCAAAAAATATTACTTTTTTACCAAAAAAGAGAATTTTCCAATCCAAAAAGACGAATTTCAAACCAAAAAGGAGGATTTTTCAACAAAACTGTTGAATTTTCAACTTTAGTTATGAATCTAACTCTAGTTCAACTTTTAACCAAGCAGTTGAATTTTCAACACAAAGAGATTTTCATTTCAAATCAAAAACAGTTAGATTTAACTTTCACTGAAAGAGATGAATTCTGAGCCAAAAAAGATTACTTTTCTACCAAGGGATAAATTTTCAATCCATGAGGACGATATTTCTATCCAAAAAGGCGAATTTTCAACGAAACTGTATAATTTTCTAACAAAAAAGATAATTTTCAACTAAGAAAGATGAATTTTCTACTAAAAAAGATGCATTTTAAACCCAGAGGCTAAATTTTCACTGAAAAAGTTAAATTTTCGACCAAAAAATATGACTTCTTAAGAAAATAGTTGGAATTTCAGCAGAATAATGAAATATTTAACCGAAGAGTGGAATTTTTAACCACGAGAAATTAATTTTTAACCAAAAATTGTATAGTAGACTTTTTTATTAAAAAGAATAAATTTTCAACAAATCAATTTAATTTTTGATCCAAATAGAACTTTTTAACAAAATAGTGAAATTTGTAACTAAATAGTAGAATTTTTAGCCACATAATATGAATTTTCTTCCTCAAGATGTCTCCTTTATCTTGTATTAAATTGGACGTATTTCAAAATAATTTCCTTGTTTCTTTATTTTTATTTTTAATTTTTTTGAAGGGATAGCGGTTTTGCTTAAAATTGATTTTAGGTACGGAGAAAAAAGTTTAACAATCTATCCACGAAATATTTTACGAAAAATGGACTTAATTGTTAAATTGTCAACGCAAAAATATGAAAAATATGAAATTGCAACGAAGACGATTCATTTTCCACCAAAAAATACGACCTTTGATCAAAATACATGAATTTTCAACAAACAAGTTAATTCTCAAACAAGAAAAACATTTTTTTTAATCATTAAAGATGAATTTTCCACCAAAAAAGATTCCTTTTCTAGCGAAAGATGAATTTTTAATCCAAAAGAACGAATATTCCATCGAGAAAGACAAATGTTAAAAGAAAAGTTTAATTTTCGAAGAGATGAATTCTCAATCTAAAATGTAAAAGTAGACTCTACATTTAATGAGAATTAGGTTTCATACAAAGAGATGACTTTTCTACTGAAAGACGAATTTTCAAAACAAAAAAAATGAAATTTCAACTAATTAGTAGAACTTTTACACAAAAGAAATGAATTCTAAACCAAAAATATAATAGTAGACTTTCAAATTTAAAAAAATGAAATTTCAACGAATAATGATAACTTTTCAACCAAAAACGATGACTTTTCTATCAAGACATGAATTTGCAATCCATAAGGAAGATTTTTCTATCCAAAAAGACAAATGTTTAACAACAAAGTTAAATTTTTTTTTTTAAATATGATATATATATTAAATATATATAAAAATAAAATATATATATTTTAGGTCCAAAAAATTTTAAGAACTTTTCGAAATTACGGGAGTTAGAAAACAAATTTCTTGACTGCTTCTGTTTATTTGTTTCTTTTAGAAACTTCTAGGAACTTTTCTAAGGGAATATCGCTTTGTTTTCAAATTATTTTAGGTACCAAAAGAAAATTTTACAATCTATCTACAATATACTTTGCGAAAAACGTACTTTATTGTCGGTAATTTTTAATTAAACAATTAGGTTTGAGACAAGAAACTTATTTGTTTCTTGTAGAATCAACAATTTTTTATTGTTCCAAAAAAATTGAGATATTTTAACGACTCTTTTCTCGGCTCAACAATAATTTTTTTAATTCTACAAGGATGGAGATTTTGTTTTTTATACTAAATTCGTGTAAGGTACTTGTTTACTTTAATGAATTTTCAGAATGTAGGAGTAAATATTTTAAAAACTTTTGAAAAATCTTCTTTCTAGTCCAAAAATAATATATCAGTCAAGGGAGACAAAAAAACGTGTACTTTTGTCAAGAAATACAAAAATAATGAAAATTTTTTTCAATCATTGTCTTTTGTCAAAGTTTTGGTTTTTCTACGGAATTATAATCAAATTGAACTCAGTTTTATAAATTTGTTGCAAAAACATATTTGTATCTTTCTAAAAAAATCACAAAAATAATCCAAAATTTGTTTTCGTAAATCAAATTTCAAAACGAAACATTATAAAAAGAAATATTTTATATGGAATGAAATGTCAATCAACCAGAGATTTCATTAATGTTCGATATCAATAGATTTAAAAAGTTTTAATGAACTTCACTGATTTTTGATTAATTTAAATATTTAACGGTTAAAGCATCGGCTCAATGAACATTGTATGAAAAGAGATTTTTATTCACTAAAATCTATGACCATACTTTTTTTTTATTCGGAAATTCGTCTGCGGTAGCGCTGAAATCAGGTTTTGGATTTTTATTTCCACTATTTTTAATTTTTTTTTAAATTGTTTAGTAATAATAATTTAATAATTTAAAATAGCTTAATTGTTTTGGACACAGGAATTATTAACCTTTTTTAAATATATTCTATTCTTTCCAAACCCATTTTAAATAACAGCTAATTATAATGTATACCTTAAATAAATATTTGAAAATTTAAAAAAATAGTAAATACTAAATTTGGACGCTTAACAGCAGGCTTTTCTTCTTTCTTTGTCTAATTAATAATTCAGAACCCAGGCCAGTATTTAAAAATTAAATGTCAAAATTAAACTTTATTGATGTTAGTACTGCCGGGCGAATTTTCGCATTTCAATTTTTAGAAATGAAAATTTCCTAAATGAACTTTTCAAATTATAAGATTTCTAATCGTAGCCTTCAAAATTGTCAAATTTTCGAATTTTTTAAAATTCCCTTTCAAAAACTCAACTATTTTAAATTGAAAACTTTTAAATGACTATTGAACAATTTTTGCCAACGGCGATACCACGCTGAAAATACCAGTTCTCGTAAGATCACTGAAGTTAAGCATTGTTGGGCGCGGTTAGTACTTGGATGGGTGACCCTTCAGGAATACTGCGTGCTGTTGGCCCGTCGTGGGTGTGGTGGGCCCCCATTGGTAGTAAATATCCACCTAGAAACACTACCCGAATCAGGTAGTGAGGCAATGAACTTTCGAGATCGAACTGCTCATCTATGTATGTATGTATTAAACAATTTTTAAAATAGTCATAATCTGGAAATGTGAAAAGGGAAGCGTCAAAATGGAAAATTTTGAAAACTTTACAAATTGAAAAATTATTAATATGACACATTCAATAAACAATATCTTTTTTAACATCAAAATTTGAACCCATTTTGAACTAGAATCGGAACAAGTTTTATAGTTTTTTATTTTAAATTAAGGAGAGTTCCATATTTTAATATTTTAATTGAGACCATAACAAATTCAATAATCTGCAATCTAAACTATTCCAAATTTAAATAATTGTAATTTGAAAATGAGTTAAATTATGAATATTTATGAGCCTCCAAGCGCTTTAAAATTGAATAAGTACACAACAGAATAATTTGAATATAAAGGTGAACTTGAATATAAAAGGTAAAAACTCACAAATTAAAAAATGTGTGATCCAAGATTTTAAAAATTGAACTCATTCAATTTGGAAGCAGATCAAATTGATAAAGTTTAGGCGTTCCAGATTTCAAAAATGGGAAAAATTTCATGCTTTAAAATAAAATAATTTATTACAAACAGTTTTAATTTCCCCTTCACTTTTCCAGTGACTTCCAATTTCAAATCAAAATTAATGTTACAAATTTTGATATCATCAGTACTTGTATATGTATAGTCAATTGGCCATTTATCATCTCCAGAATCATACTTGAATATAATTAAAAATGAAATTTAAATAATGTACATTCGAATTTCCTACAGATATAAAATTTTCTTTATCCAATTGCAACCGAATTTAACACTTCTGGGGGGATTTTAACAAATGTGTAAAATTCTTCAGCAAATTGTAAAATTCCTGAAATGTTTAGAGAGATTTGACTCCCGACTATTAAACCTAGGCAATCTTTCTAAACCCATTCTATAAGAGATAAGAGATAAAAGGAGTCTAAATGATAATCTAGAAGATACTCTTTTGGATATTCGCCCTTCTACTTCTAACACCATCCTATTTCCAAAAAGTACTTCCAATTTCCCTTTCATGCTATCTTTATGGGATATCATTTATCCCAAAAGCCATATAACTTCTGCAACTAGGACGAAGCAATATTTAATGAAGAAAATAAAATAAAATTGTATTTATGTCGGCTTCAAACCCCTTTTTATTGCATTGAAATGGGCGAATTTGATACGAGTATACATTTTCATTTATGATACATTTGTTTAGGCCAATAAAAGATTTATTTGCTATAAATAAAATTCCATTTACCGCAAATAAAATTCTATTTACCTCAAATAAAATCGAATTTATTTCAACTCAAATTTTATTTGCTTCAATCAAGGAAATATGACATACGTTGATTATGGTGGTAGAAAAATGCATTGGAAAATTTGTTTTTCTTCGATTTTTTTACACATATCGCTTGGAAATTTATTCGAATCCACACAAAAAGAAATCCATTTCTTTAAAATGATATTTAGAGGTGGCGCAAGTCCTATGAACTTTTACACGTATTTCCCATTAGAAAAAAGACGTTTTTGTAAATTTTATTCAGAATCCTGAATATTAGCTGAATCGAGTTGGTACTTCACATTTCTCTTCAAAATTAGTCATAGAATTCAAATAAAATATTATTTTTCAAATATCACCCTCATAAGTGTGTTTTATGGGGTCCGAAAAAACCCCATAAGTGAAAAAATTGGTTTTGCGAGTTTTTGGCGTTAATAATAAACTATAAGATTTTTTTTGCGGTTTTTTAATGCAAATTGTTTGTTATACATAAAATAGTACTTTATACTGATAACTAGATATTTACATACATTTTTAAAACAATTTATTATTGTTTCTAGCAATTTTCTATTAGAATAGAGATAGAAAGTCGCGGTTTTTTTCAAAAAATTTCCACTTTTTGTCCAATTTTCAATTAAAGTGAGGTAATAGTTATTTAATGTTGATCAACATAATTGTTTAAACAATTTATTATTATTGCTCATAATATCCTCTTTGAATAATGCTAGAAAATTCAGTTTTTCTGAAATTTTCAACTTTTTGTCCACTTTCAACTTGCAGCGAGTTAATATTTAATTCTGCATAGAAAAAATGATTGTTAAAACAAATTATTATTGTTTATAGCTATCTTCTTCTATATTAATACTAGATAGTTGCGTTTTTTTCTGCAATTTTCAACTTTGTGTCCACTTTTCAGTTTTAGTGAAGTAATAATTGATTTGAGTTTACAAGAAAAAATGTTTAAGAATTTATTATCATTTTTAATAATATTCTCTTCGTTTAATGGTAGAAAGTTGCAGTTTTTTCTGAGATTTTCAACGAATTGTCTATTTTTTACTTGGAGTGATCTAATAATTAATCAAATTTATGAAAAGTAATTGTTTAAACAAATTATTATTGTTTATAACTATCTTCATCTATATTATTGCCAGATTTTTCACTTAGTAAGGTTTAAATAAGGTTTAATTAATGAAAGTTATTACACATAGTTCTTTAAACAATTTATGATTGTTTATAACTATCTTCTCTCAGATAAGTGCTGGGAAGATGCGGTTTTTCTGAAATGTTTAACTTTGATTTGCCTTATCAGTGATGAAAAAATAATAAATGAAGATTAGAGAGAATCATATTTTAAACAATCTGTTTCTTTTTTGTGAATATATTTTTCTGAAATAAAACAGATATTTGTAATAATCTTCAAATTCTCTATATGGATCATGTTGAATGTAAATTTTCCTTGAAATAGTAAATAAGAGCCTTTTTCCTTAAATTAATATTAACATTTGTTACTTTTTTTCTAACTAAAACGTCAAAGAAAAGCTCAAAATTTCAGAAACAATTATGTCTGTTATCATTGCTTGAGTGTTGCCTTTAATTGAAAATTGAACAAAAAGTTGAAAAAAATTTTTACAAGCGTGACTCTCTAACTCTGTTCTAAGAGAAAATTGCTAA
Source organism: Andricus curvator (assembly GCA_932195095.1). Classification (NCBI taxonomy): domain Eukaryota; kingdom Metazoa; phylum Arthropoda; class Insecta; order Hymenoptera; family Cynipidae; genus Andricus; species Andricus curvator. Next base: position 132,741 of record CAKNYM010051052.1, read on the forward strand.
AAACGATATTAAATTATTTAAACAATTTATGTAAACATCTAATTATCAGTATAAAGTAGTATTTTATATATTAGAAACAATTTGAATTAGAAAATCTTTAAAAAAATCATAATTAGCGCCAAAAACTCGCAAAACCCATTTTTTCAAATATGGGGTTTTTTATGATCCTAAAAAACAGACTTATGAGGGTAATATTTAAAAATTAATGTTTTATTTGTATTCTATAGCTAATTTTAAAGAAAAATGTTGAGTTCCAACTCGACATATCTTTTTTCAAAAAAAAAATGGATTTATTTTTGTGTGGATTCGAACAAATTACCGGGCGATATGCATGAAAATTCAAAAAAAAATTGGACCACCCTAATTCTGATAGACGAATAACGTTTCATATAAATAAGATTTTCTTCCGGCGGTAGGAAAGCTATTTTTACTGGAATTTTATTGCGTTCACGTATTCCTCTATATCCAGATATCAATATCTAGAGAAAATTATAAGAAAAGGAGGAACCCATCTTGCATAATAATTACTAAAAGTCTGTGGTCGAGTCTTGCAAAAAAAGAATTACCAAATGCGAATCACGTAGCTTCCCTTTTCCCAATTCGTGGCATGCTGATTACATAGAGCTTTTTTAAGGAAGTTATTATCTAATATGTGAATCTTTTCTACTTTTTTATTCTATCTAGATTAAGAAAATTAATTTTTATTGTATATATTTTTAGTTGATGAGTCTGCCATTATATTTTTGGTTCGGAATTTATCTTTTTTTTATTATTAATTGAATTTGTAGAGTCGCATCGAATTCCAGGCTCATTAGCGACTGTACTGTACAAATAATTATAAGCTGTAGCGTATCTGTCGCGTATTATACCGAAGGAGAGAAGCGAATCTTTCTAAAAACACATCCAGCCTCACTTCCTGCGTTGGGAATCGAACCCGCACCGCGCCCCATCCCAATACTGCAGTGTTGGAACGTGAGACAACCACGATACCATCTGAGCCACAGCGACTCCCTGGAGTGTATCTTGTTTTGTTAAAAATTCTACTACTGGGTTGAAAATTTTATTATTTTTTTTGAAAATGCAACTATTTTGTTATAAAGTCATCTTTTTGGTCAAAAACTTAACTACTTTTAGTTGAAAGTTGAACTTCATTGTTAAAAATTCATTTTTTGGTTCAAGATTCATATTTCTGGTTGAAAATTAATCTTATTGGTTGAAAATGTAACTATTTGTTAAAAAATATTTTGAATAATTTTTAATTCATAGCTCCATCTAGTCTGAAAAGACGTTAAAAATTTCTGTTATTCTCTAACGATAATACAGGTTCCTTGAAATATTTGTTGAAAATTCTTTTTTCATTTTATCAAATCAATTTTTAATTGAAAATGTGACATTTTCATTTTTAGTTGAAAATTAATTTTTTCTAGTTGAAAATTGATCCTTTCTAGTTGAAAATTCAAGTATTTAGTTCAAAATTCATGTATTTTGTTTGAAAAAATTATTTTCGGTGGAAAATTATTCTTGCTGGTCGAAAGTTCATCCCTTTGGGTTGAAAACGCAACTATTTGTTTGAAAATTATTCTTTTTTGGCTAAGGATTCAATTTCCAGAAGAGGGAGTCGGAACTAGGTAAATCTGAAGAAATACTTATAGAAAAGAAAAAATTAATTTCCAGGGCTAAAGAGATTTATAGCCCAATATAGGAAAATTATGATTTTTCTCCTACACTGAAATTCAAAATTTTCTGCAATATTTCTCATTTTATAATATTATGTCGTTCATTACTAACCTTATACGACTTCTAATAAAAAGTGTAACGACTGTCACTCGACAGATGTCAATGAAGTTGTGCATCAGAGTTGAGTAGTAAATTGTTACAAGTAAGTAGCTGAATAGTTACGTTATTTGTTATTTTTAGGGTAACTTCGTTACTATTTTATAAAATTAAATTTATTCACAAAAAAGATCTTCTCCTTTGGCTTCGCTGGGATTCGAACGCCAGGTCAACTGATTTCCGGTCAGATGCTCTAACCACTGAGCTACTAGAGAGATCAGAAAGAGAATCTTTTCACACACACTGTGAAACTGGAAATCTACAATATCGATCAAAGTTATATCCTCTAATACAGAAAATCTTTAACGTCATCTCAGACTAGATGGAGCTGTGAATGAACAAAATTTTAAATTAAATTTATTCAGAAAAGAGATCTTCTCCTTTCGCTCCGCTGCGTGATTTTTCTTCTAATCTCTCTAATAGCTCAGTGGTTAGAGCACCTGACCGGAAATCAGTTGACCTGGCGTTCGAATCCCAGCGGAGCGAAAAGAGAAGATCTTTTTTCTGAATAAATTTAATTTAAAAACTTTTTAATTTATAGCTCCATTTAGTCTGAGACGACGTTAAATATTATTTGTATTAGAGGATATAACTTTCATCGATATTGTAGATTTCCATTTTCACAGTGTGTGTGAAAAGATTTCTCTTCTGATTCAACCTTACCATCTCTGATGATAATACAGATTCCTAGTAAAAATTGACTTGTATATAACATCTTGCAAAATAAAGCATTTTCCAGAAAAAGCATTCTTCTTCTGATCTCTCTTGTAGCTCAGTGGTTAGAGCACCTGACCAGAAATCAGTTGACCTGGCGTTCGAATCTCAGCGGAGCGAAAGGAGTAGATCTTTTTTCTGAATGAATTTAATTAAAAATTTTTTAATTTATAGCTTCATCTAGTCTGAGATGACTTTAAAGATTTTCTGTATTAGAGGATATAACTTTAATCGATATTGTAGATTTCCATTTTCACAGTGTATGTGAAAAGATTTCTCTTCTGATTGATCGCAACCATCTCTGATGATAATACAGATTCCTAGTAAAAATTGACTTGTATATAACATCTTGCAAAATGAAGCGTTTTTCAGAAAAAAGATTCTTCTTCTGATCTCCCTTGTAGCTCAGTGGTTAGAGCACCTGACCAGAAATCAGTCGACCTGGCGTTCGAATCTCAGCGGAGCGAAAGGAGAAGATCTTTTTTCTGAATGAATTTAATTCAAAAACTTTTTAATTTATAGTTTCATCTAGTCTGAGATGACTTTCAAGATTTTCTGTATTTTATGTCATAAATTAAATTACGTTAAAACACAATATCCATTTATTTTGGTTGAATGCTCTCTTTGTTTTAAAACATTATAAGCGATTTTTCATTTTCAATCCAATGATCTGAGAGAATTTGAAAATATTTTCCGGGAACTTTGGGACGTTTTGGATCTCAGAATTCAAGAAATATAGGATTTCATGAGATTTTCGCGACTTTTTATCATCTTTTATGAGCAAATTTCACGGTATTTCAAAAACTATGAGGCATATTGAGATCTTTCCTAATTTGAGAGAATTTTCGAGTTCTTTGTGATATTTTAAATGATTTTAACGAATTTTCAAATTAATACAGTGGTTGAAGGAAATTCGAAGAAATTTAAGGAGTCTAGATTCTCTAAACGCTTTTCAAAGAACTTCATGAATCAAGAACTACACAGTATTTCAGAAATTCTTTTTTTTTACATTGAAAAAAAATAAATAAATAAATAAATAAAAAAAATAAAAAAAAAATAAAAAAATAAAAAATAAATAAAATAAATAAAGTAAAATAAAATAAAATTTAACCCTTTTCCAATTAAAAATAAAAAAAATAAAATAAAAAATAAAAAAAAGACTTATTGGCTCCTCGTTTAGAGGTAGGCCAGGATTCAGCAGATAGGCACATATTAACTCCTATGAAATACAACGCTGCTGAAGGCTGGTAACCTTCTCAGCATGAATCACCAACCAATTGAGACTCTCGGTTTTCTTTCTCTGTCCTCACCTCTCCCCCCCACACAGTAACAGAAGTATTGGTGGGACTGACGTTACAGATAGACTATCCACCGTACAACGAATAATCACTTAACTTGGACATGATTTCGGCTCGCAAAACAAATTTCGCGCATAAAGGTGATAGTTGGGTGCACAATCTAAACATGAATAATACAAACAATAGAGTAGCCTCGGAATGGACTGAAACTTGGATTGACGAAATGCATACACACGGTAAACGTAAAAGTCGAGTTTCAGGCGATGAATGGAGACTGGGTGTCTGGAATGCTAGAGGAGTGAACGACCTTAAAGTAAGAGAACTACGAGAAACTATGCATGCAAGGAAACTAGATATTTTATGTGTACCTGAGACGAAGAAAAAGGGTTGCGAAAGTAGAAACATAGAAAATGGGGTGTTGAAAGGCGGTTTTGAAATATGGTCAGGAGTAGGTAGTGAATCAAATCGTAGTCAAGGGGTCGGTTTAATTATGAATGAAAAAGCAAGACAGCATCTCAAAGATCATGATTTTGTATCTCCCAGATTGTTGTGTGCTAGAATGAAGGTAGGAATCAGAAGGTTATTTATCATAGCGTGCTACGCCCCAGTTGACAGTGAGCCGCGAGAAGTCAAAGACGCTTTCTGGGACACTTTAAATGACACAATAAGTACTTGCGATCAAGGTGAAAGAATAATTCTGCTAGGAGATATGAACGGATGGGTCGGCGTTCAACGTCAGGATACAGATACAGAAAGGGTGCTAGGTAAATTTGGGGATGCAACAAAAAAAAACTATAACGGGGGAAAATTAGTTAGCTTATGCTTAGAAAAGGGCCTATTTATTACAAATACTTGGTTTAGACACAAAATGATCCATATGTACACCTGGCGTAAAGGAAATAGCCACAGTATTATTGACTTTGTTATTGCGGATGAAAGACTAAGAGAACTAGTAAAAGATACAAGAGTCATGAGGGGTTCCGAATGCAATACTGATCATTACCTCTTAGTCTCCAAAATAAATTTAGGGCGGGGATGGAGAGGAAAGAAAACAACAAAAACAAAACAAACGCGAATAAAGATTGAAAATTTACAAAAACCGGAAGTGCGAATAGACTTTCAAAATAGGTTAAACGCAAGTATAGATGAAACAATTTGGAAGGGATTAATAAACAATAAAGATTTAGAGGCCATGTGGACTTTGCTACGGGATGTCATCGTTGAAACTGCGACCGAAGTATGTGGTACGGCGGTTGTTGGAAGAAAATCTGGTGATGCATGGTGGAATGATGAAATTGAGGCAGCCCAAAAAGAAAAGAGAGAAGCGCACGAAAGAACGTTGCACATTACAAGTCTTAGCGATGAGGAGAGAAATAGACTTAAAAATGATTACAGACACAAAAAGAGAAAAGTTAAACGACTAGTCAAAGAGAGTAAAGAGAAAATGAGAACAGAAGAAGAGAGGAAAATACAAAACAGCTTTGAAGGAATGATGAAACTATTATATAAACAGTTGAAGGAAAGTAAAAATACAGAGTTTGCGAGCATGAGAAACAGCAAAGGTGAAATGCTATATGATATAGACGGGATAGTAGATGCTATAAAAGACTCTTTTAAAGAACTATTAGGAGGTAAAGATATAGGACAACAAAACTTCGACATAGAACATAATGCATTAGAAAACCCAATTGAAAAAGTATGTGTCACTGAGGTCAGAAACATAATAAAGAACTTGAAAAACGGTAAGGCTGCTGGTGTAGATAGTATCAGCGCTGAAATGCTTAAATACGGTGGCGAGTACATACCTCACAGGTTGTGCGAATTGATAAATTTATGTATCGAAACGGGAGAAGTCCCGGACGATTGGAGAAAAGCGATTATCGTACCAATATACAAAAGAAAGGGAGACAAAAACAACTGCAGCAATTACAGAGGTATCAGTCTACTAAGTACCGTAAGTAAAATATACTCAAAAATACTTATTCGTAGGGTAATGGAAATTACAGAAGAAAAGATATGGGAAGTCTAAAGTGGATTTATGCCAGGAAGATCATGTACAGATCAAATATTTAGCCTAAGACAGATCACAGAAAAAAGCTTGAGAGTAGGAAAGGAAGTTTTCTGTGCATTTATTGACCTAGAAAAAGCATTTGACACGGTAAATAGAAGTAAACTTTGGGAAGTTCTTAAAGAATACGGAGTAAATGGAGGGCTCCTGCAAGCAATAAAAACAATATATACAGGTAGTAAAGCGAGCGTAAGCGTAAACGGGAAACTGAGTGACTGGTTCGATAGTATGCAAGGCGTGAAACAAGGATGCGTTATGTCCTCGTGGCTATTTATCATATTCATGGATAAGTGTCTAAGAACTGCACTCTTCGACGAAGAAGGTGTAGATCTCCAAACAGTTAAGGTACGTGGGTTAGCTTTCGCAGATGACAAGATTGTTATGGCAGAATCAGTCGAGGACTTGCAAAGAATGTTGAATAAACTTCATACAAGCATGAAGGACATGGGACTCAAAATTAACGTAAATAAAACAAAAATCATGGTGTTTGAGGGAAAAAGTGAGAAAACAATATGCAACATTATCATAAATGATGAGAGATTAGAACAAGTTGACCAGTACGTGTATCTAGGTAGTCTATTCACTAGCGACGGAAAAATAGATGGGGAGTTAGATAGGCGCATAAATAAGGGTAGACAGGTTATTGGTAGAGTAGGATCCATCCTCACAAATAAAAACATATCAAAAAAAGCTAAAATGGCCATACATAATTCTATATTCGTACCGACTGTACTATACGGTAGCGAGACATGGACCTGTCAAGAAAAGGACAGGAGTAAAATTAACGCGATCGGCATGAAACCTCTGCGCATAATATGCGGGAAAACACTGATGGACAAAGTCCGAAACGAGACTATCCTCAAAGAATGTGGTACAGGAGAGACACTAGTTGACATATGGGAAAGAAATCAGTTAAGATGGTTCGGACATCTTGAAAGAATGAAAGGTGAACGACTGACCAAACAAGTGTATAAAGGTAAAGTAAATGGTAGAATGCCCAGAGGTAGACCGCCGAAAGAATGGTTAGAATCTGTAAATGAGACATTGATCCGTAGAGACATAAGAAGCCATAGAAACACAAGAGCTTGCATGAAAAAATGCATGGACGTGAAGGAAGCTAGAGTAGTATGCCAGGACAGAAAAGTGTGGCGACAAATAGTTTGTAAACAGAGTGACAGTAGAATGAATGACGCCTGAAACAAAGACCTTGGATACTAATGGGCCCAAGTGGAGAACCATACATAACAATTTTGTGAGGCTCTTCACTTGGGGTGATCGCTAGAGAGATTGATCAGCAACCTGGGTCGGAGCAGTGTTGCGGAATAAACGTGTCATTTAAATAAATAACACGAGAATTCCAGATCAATCTGAAATATTTATACCTATCTACCTTATACCTATATACCTACATGCCTACATACCTTACAACCTTACACCTATATACCTATTCAACCTATACAATACTATTCTCCAACCGAGCAAGTCACGCCTTCCCCGAAAGGGAAATGGCTTAATGGTATAATAATAAAAAAAAAAAGAGGATATAACTTTGATCGATATTGTAGATTTCCATTTTCACAGTG
>CAKNYM010051052.1:140246-162015 GCA_932195095.1 Andricus curvator
GTTCAAGATTTTCTGTATTAGAGGATATAACTTTGATCGACATTGCAGATTTCCATTTCCACAGTGTGCGTGAAAAGATTTCTCTTCTGATTGATCGTAACCATCTCCGATGATAGTACAGATTCCTAGTAAAAATATTTTATAAATTTATAAATTTAGGATAGAACCTAATAAATACGACTAACTAATACGAATATTAGGTTCTATCCTAAATTTATAAATTATAAATTTTCCCAGCCGTAAAAAAAGAAAATGTTATGCTTTTTATAAATTCTATTTCATGAAGTTATTTGTAAGGTAACTTAGTTGCAATTTCTGCAGTAACTTGGAACTTTAATATTAGTTACTTTGAAGTTACTTTGTGTTTTTTGTATATTATCGCCTATGAAGAGAGATTTATAGGTCAGTTATGGGTAGAAAATTAATCTCTTTTGGTTGAGGATTCAATTATTTTCTTGAAAATTCATCTTTTTTGGTTAAATGCACTGTGATTGACTTCAAATTAAAGTATTTTTTTGGTTGAAATAATATCAAGTATTATATTCTCCGATGACAATTCATCTACTTTTGTTGAAAGTTGAACTTCTTAGTTGAAAATTCACGTATTTTGTTTAAAATTCAACTATTTTGTTAAAAAGTTTAAATATTTGGTTGAAATTCGAAATTCAACTTCTTTTCAAAATTTATGTCTTTTGTTAACAAAATCTAATTTTTTTCATCCTCGTTTAAAAATTCTACTTTTTCTTATCAAAATTTATCTCTTTTGTTCAAATAATCTATTTTATTTTGATTGAAAATTGAACTATTTTGTTGAAAATTCGTGTTTTTTTGGTTGGATTCAACAGTTTTTAAATTTAAACAAAATAGTTTTAGGTTGAAATAATATCGACTATTTTAATTTTTTTTAATACAACTATTTTGCAGAAAATTTGTCTTCTTGACTTAAAAATGCAACAATTCAGTGAACATTTTTTCTTTCTTCTTTCAAAATTCGACTTTTTCGTTTTCAAATTGATCTCTTATGGTAAAAAAATTAATTTATTTTGGTTCAGAATTCAGCTATTTTGGTACCATATTAATTTGATTTGGTTGAAGATTCAGCTACTTTGTTGAAAATTCGTCTTTTTTGGTTGACATAATATCAAGTATTATATTTTTCGTTGACAATTCATCTACTTTTGTTGAAAATTCATGCATTTTCATAAAAATTCAACTACTTTATTTGGTTGAAATGTACATGTTTTGTTAAAAATTTATATTTTGGGTTTGAAAATACAACTGTTTTGTACAGCAAAATCGTCTTTTTTGTTCGAAAATTCAGCAATTAAGCTGATATATGTTTTCTTTCTTGGTTCAAAATTTGGCTTTTTCGCTTACAAATTTTTCTCTTTTTTAAAAAAATCTAACTTTTTTTTGGTTGAAAATTCAGCTTTTTTGGTAGAAATTTAACTTGGTTTGGTTGAGGATTGAGTTTTGAAAAGTGTTGATTTTGGTTGAGAAATTCATCTGTTTGGGTAAAAAAATTTCTAAAGAGGGTCCAGCCATTTTTTTGGTGTAAATTTGTCTTTTCTGGTTGAAAATTTAACTACATGGTTGAAAGTTGATCTACTTTGTTAAAAATTCAGTTTTTTGATTAAAGATTCATAATTTTAGTTGAAAATTCATCTCTTCGGTTGAAAATGTAACTACTTTTTTCGAATTCGTCTTTTTGTGGGGAGGGGGTTGAAAATTCAAATATTTTACTAGAAAATTCAACTTTTTGGATAAAAATCAACTTTTTCGTTGGAAATTTAACTATTTTGTTGAAAATTCGTCTTTTTGGTTTAAAAATGGTAGACAATTCATTTATATAGTTGAAAATTAACTTTTTTTGTTAAAAATTAATATTTTCTGTGTAAAAGTTCAACCATCTGATTCAACTTCATGTATTTTGTTAAGAATTCAACTATTTTGGTAGACAGTCCAAATTTGGTTGAAAAGTAACATTCTTTTTTGAATTCGTCCTTTTGGCTTGAAAAGTCATTTCTTCCGGTAGAAAAATTTCATATTTTTTGGTTAAAAATACAACTGTTTGATTAAAAAATGTGACTGAAAAATCTTACTTTAACTAATGCCTATTTCTTTTTGAATAAAGTTTTTATGACTTACCATCTTAGTTATTTTGATTTTTAAAGTATAAAATGAAGGAAGTGAAAAAAGTCACTTTTTAGGTAACTTGGAGTTACTTCATCTAGTATCTGTAACTAGTTACCTTTTTTCACTAAGTAACGTAACTGTAACTAGTTACTCAAAAAAGGTACCTTACCCAACACTGTTTTGCATAAATTAATTTTGTATCCCCAAAAGTGGATATGGGTCTTAAAGTAAGGCGTAATTTTTGGTTAAAAATAAAAAAGTCATTTTGGAAAAAGATGTTGCTCACGACCTCATGCAACTTTTAAACAGCAAACACGAAAATTTATTTGTCTTGTTATTACGGTTAATAAAAAATATCACATTTTCGAAAACAGGAAATGTGATTCCTAATTGGGATTTGTATTCCCGGTTGATTCCCGATTCTTTTTTAATTCCCGGCTATTTCCCGGTTTGCCAGTTAGCATTAACCCTGAAAATACCATGATAATACTTCATCTAAAATAGAAATCTTGTAAAGAGGAAGAGAAAATAAAATAGAAAGTTAAAGGGTTATTTCACCCTTGACCAGTTTAATATAACATTGACTTCAATCCATGATAAAACACATTTCGTTACAGTCGTTCATTAAAAGATTGTAAAATTTTATTTCGATTGATAGTTTAACTTAACCGCGTTGTGATCACTAGTGTTTTTTTTATAACCGTCATCCTGTTTTACGTCCAGTATTAGATGCCACGTAAGCTCTACTTCCGTCGTTCACATGTCTTACTGACCGAACAATAAACTTTTTCATTGCTCATAAACAAGTATAAAATCCTCATTTTCTTTTATTGAACAAAAAGCCTTATATGGAAAAAATTTGTACTTGAGGAATTACCGAATTTGTTAAGATGCAGGAGATATGAGAAAAAATCGGTAATAATTACAGACCTACTTTTTAATAAACAGTATAGAATTTTTTCTAAGAGAATTGAAAATAATTCAGCAAGAATTTTTTAAACGGGACAATAATTTTATTAATGGAAACCTTGAAAATTTCTAACATTTAGTTCGATTGAAAACAAAGTGGAAGACTAATTTGATTAGAAATTGCTGCACAGGGGTTTTTCGATTATTATAAGTATTTTTTTTTTTGAAAATCGTTGGATCAAAAAATTATTCAACTTTTAAAAAAAATAATCTGAAGCAAACTGTATAGCAACCATAATGGCATAGGAACAGTTTCCTTAACTAAATAAACAAAGTTTTAACTTGACACACATCAGCAGTTATTTCTGTTTAACGGTCCTAATACAATTAGGACCGTTATTAGGATGACAAAACCATTTATTTTTAGTGATTTCAATCCACAAACACACACACATGCAAATACTGATTTGAGCCTAAAGTAAATAAGGTAAATTATTTTTCAAACTACGATTTGCTTTTTTTCACACTATTTATTCTCTCTTTTCATAAAATAAATTTGTTAAATAATTCAAATTATCTCAAATTATGTAAAGAACTTTAAAAGTGAATTCCTGTTTAATTAAAAGGCCTTATACGCTAAATTACAATCAAATTGAAATTAATTGGACTTAATATATCAAAATATTTTAGAATGGAGATTAGAAAAAGTGGTCATTATAAGAAACGGGGTCGTCCATGTAGAAAATGTAAAAAAAAGTGTTGATAATTGGAGAAAGACTGTATAAATAAAAGATGTCTCTTGAGCAACTATTTATAGACAAGCTGAAGAAACTTTTAATTATGCAGAAAAAGAAGTCCGTGTTCTTGAATTTTCAGTCAAAATGGTTTCCTTTTAACAATTAGGATCCGCCATATTGGATTCATCATTTGGAATTTTGATATTATTAATACAGATTTAAAATCAGCGACCCCAAAAGCACTTAAATACTACGAATGATGAAATTTGCTTTGATGAAAATAATGCATTACTCGAGGGGTAAACCACTCTCAAATCAGCGAGATAACGTTCAGTGTTATATGGACGTTGTGCTCTGACTTTTCGATATCGGTGACGCTAAAGTAACTAAAATAAGGAATCTGTCTTATGAGCCTGTTAGAATAACATCAACGCAAGAGGCGATCGTTATTCGTAACGTTGGAATTACTCTATCTTTTTTGCAAGCTAGCGATAAGCTCGTTGTCGCTAGCAGCGCTAGAAGTGCCCAGTCCAATCGCTTCTCGGATAATTTTTTCCTTGCAAGCTAAGAACCGTTCCTTACAGGTTCGTTGATACCTCGATTTTGACGCTAAGGGAGCGTTCACATATTATCTAACGTTATTTTCGAACTTTTCTACCCCCCCCCCCCCCCTTCTCCCCCCATGCAGTTACGTAACATTTTTTGTATTATGTTTAAGAACATAATAAACGTTTTCTAAATAAAAAAAGGTTTTTCAAGATGAAGTGCTGTATAGAAATAAATAAAGCAATAATCTTATGTAACACCGAAGGATTTTTGAATATTTTGTTTAGTCACACAACTAATGAAATTACTTACAAGAAAAGAAGTATTATCAGTTTGTTTTTAAGTTTATATAAATATAAATTTTTCAATATTCTGGAGAAAATAAGAAAAGATTTTTTAATATTTAAAACCTCTCAAATTCCTTGAAATATTTTTAGCTAACTTGAATTTTTCTTGAAATTTTGAAAAATCATTGAAAATGTAATGAAATTGCCTTAAAATCTTCAAAATTTTCCGAGGAATTTTAAGAAAATTTTTTTATTCACTTGAAACCTCTCAAAATTCTTTCAAACATTCGAAAGTTTTGGCTTGAAATCGTTAAAAAAAAATCTGAATTTTTAAAAATCTTTTACAGTTTGAAATTCTTTTTCAATCTCTTAAAATCTTCTAAATATTTATTAAATTGACTCGATTTTTTTGTTGATTTTTTAATCATACCAAATTGAAACATTTTTCTTTAAAATCTTCTACTCTTTTTCGAAATTTAAGGAAATCTTTTGAAATCAAAATTCCTAAAATATCTTATAAGTCTTTATTATTTTTGAATCATTTCAAAATGGTAGGAAATTAATCTTCTTGATAACTAATTTACCTTTTTGGTTGGAAATGCATGTATTTCGTTGAAAATTAATCTCTTTTTGGTAAAAAAATTAATCTTTTAGGTTCAAACTTCATTTCTTTGGCTTGAAATTTTATTTTTTCTTGAAGATCAATTTTTTTAACTGAAAACTTAACCATTCAATGTTTGGTGGAGCATCAATCTGCTTCAGTTGAAAATTCATCTATTTGTTTGAAAATTTCCGTATTTTGTTGAAACTTTGTATTTTATGGTAGAATGTTAATCTTCTTGGTGACTAATTCACATTTGCTTGAAAATTCAACTATTACGTTACAAATTCCATTAAAAAATGAAATATTTGGTTGAAAATTCATGTATTTTGTTGAAAATTATTCTTTTTTGGTAGAAAATTAATCTTTTTGGTTGAAAATTCATTTATGTCGTTAAAAATTAGTTTTTTTTATTAAAAATTACTTCTTGTAATTGAAAATGTAACTAAAGTTTTTGTCGAAATTTTTTTATAGACATTTAATCTTTTTGTTAGAAAATTTATTTTTTTGGTTGAAAATTTAACTTTTTCGTTAAAAATTTAGTTTACTTACACAAAAACTTGTTTCTTTAACTGAAAATTAAACTATTTTATTCTTCGTTAAAAACTTAACTTTTTTAGTTGTAAATTCATCTATTTTGTTGAAAAAATTGTCCTTTTTCGGTAAAAAATTAACCTTTTTGGTTGAAAATTCATGTACTTAGTTAAAAATTATTCTTTTCTGGTAGAAAATTAATCTTTTTGGTTAAAATTTCATTTCTTTTGTTGAAAATGAGTTTTTTTATTGAAAATGTAACTATTTTGTTGGACAATTATTTTATTTGCTTAAAAACTTATTTTCCTGATTGAAAATTAAACCATTTTTTTTTGTGAAAATTCATCTTTTTTTAGTTGAAAATTCATCTATTTTGTTGAAAATTGGTCTTTTTTGGTAGAAAATTCATCTTCTGGGTTGTAAATTCAACTATTTGATTACATATTTATTTTTTTGATTGTAGATGTATCATTTTAGTTGAAAGTTAATTTCCTTTGTTAAAAATTTAACACATTTTTTTGAAAATTCTTTTTTCTACTAAAAATGCAGCTATTTCATTTTTGTTATAAAATTGATCTTTTTCAGCTGGAAATTCATTATTTTATTGAAAAATTCTCTTTTTTAATAAAAAATTCAATTTTTTTGATAGAAAATGCATATTTTTGTGTTGTAATTTCAACCCTTTTTTTAAATTCGTGTTTATGGCTTTAAAACTCAACATTTTGGATAAGATTTTTTTTCTTCGTTAATTGAACAATCTTTCTTTGTTAAAAATTCAACTCTCACGTCGAAAATTCGTATTTTTTGGTTAACCGGTTTTTTTATTTGAAAATGAAAATATTGTTTGGTGAAAATATCAACTATTACACTTTGCGTTGATAAATCATTTTTTTTATCTAAGATTTATCAGTTTGTTTGAAAATTTAACTATTTTGTTGAAAATTCCCTTTTCCTTAATTGAAAATTAATTATTTTAACTGAAAATGTTATATTAAAATTTTACATTAATAAATATTAAATTTTTATCAGTTCTTTTTTAGAGAAAGATTAAAAATGTTACGTACTGGAGTTAAAAATATCCCCCCCCCCCACCAGGCCCACATAACAGACCGTTACGAAACAAGAACCCCCTCCCCCCTTTTTAATTTTACGTAATTGCAATCTTTTTTATTCCGTATGCCCATGTTATACACAAACGGTTTATACACTGGCCCGACGTGTTCCGAGTTTAGCCGACTGGTCACGAAGAGTAAGACTCGGAGAAATGCACACGTTGTAGTAAGCGATCGAATTCTATTTTTCCTTATTCGACGCTTAACCCATCGTTATTTCTCTTAGCGGCGCGTTGCGTACGGCTACACTTGTAATTTTTTTCCTTAGGCGTTGATTTTGAACGATTTTATTCGTATGCAAATTATTTCATTTTATGCAATAAGAAGCTTATGTTATACATAACAAAAAAATTCTATCGCTAGTTACACTGCGTTAAGCAGAATAAAGATGTGCTTATTTTAACACCGGCTACAGATTTTTAATTTTAAAAAATCATGATTTTAGAGTGGTTTACCCCTCGGCATTACTTTAAGGATTAAAATAGGCATTTCTATAGCCTTTTTCTCAGAATCGTCAACCTCTCTATTAATTTACAAGCCGGATTTGGAATCAGCATTCCCATTAAAAGTTCTACGATTTTGAAAAAAAATTCAACAAAACCGCCCATAGTAAGCAGTTTCCAACACACACAAAAATATTCCGATTTATGGCTCAGATTTTGCATGGCAGAATTAAAGAGAAAATTAGCCCAGTTTTGTCAAAAAATCGATTATAAAAAACCTAAAAGATGAATAAAAAAAATGTTATTATTTAAACTTTTTTCGCAATATTTCTCAAAGAGTGGTCAGCAATATTTCAAATTTATTTTATATGATTGACGTTAAAAATTATTTCAAAGACTGTTTAGATGATGAAAAAAAAATCTTTGTTTTTAATGTAAATTTTCCTTTTTTTATACTTTTAAACACTCTGGATATTTTTTTAAATGTGCACAAAAATATTTGCATTCAAAAGTTAAAAAATGGTTTGGTCCTGATAGGCTAGCCAGCACCCGATTAGGGCCCAAAAAGACGGACTAGATGATGAGGAAAAATTTATTTTTTTCTTTAATGTTCATTTTTCGCCTTTGGTACTTTTAAACATCCTGGCTTTTTTTGGAAATGTGCAAAAAATATTTGGGTTTGATACTTAGAAAATTTTTGGTTATTACGGGCCAGCCATCACTCGATTAGGGCCCGAAAAGACCGTCTAGATTAGACGGTTTCTACACAGGAACATAAAAAGTTTTTTAAATTGTTTTGTAAAACTTGCACCATATATGCGTTGTTTAAAAATAGTATAACAATTATTCAAATAAATACTAGCATGAATAAAAACTAAAATTTGAAGAAACCTTTTTGAATTTTTGAATTTTAAATTTTTTACCCTAAAACTAATAATTTTAAAATATGGTAGTCGCTAGACCGGGAAATTACCAGGATTTTATGAGATCCAAAAAACTGGGTAATGACAGTGAATTTAGTAGTTACGCAAATTTAAACGTCCGTTTATTCAATTTCAAATCCTATTTTCAAATATTGTTTCAGTTTAAAATATCCCATTTTTGTGTATTTCAAATTGAAATTTTTTAATCAAAAAAGGACACTTTCAATGTATAAATGAAAACTGAACAATTATTGATTTTAAACCAATGAAAATAAAAATAATTTAATTTCTGATTTGAAAAGTGTTTAATTTTAAACGATCAATTCAAAAATGTTCAAGTTTTAGTGTTTCCAACTTAAAATTGATTCAAAATTATATCATTTTCAACATATGTAAATTTATTCAATCATTCTTCCATTTAGAGCATTGATAATGATAACGTGGATATATATTATTCGACAAGAAATCTTTCAACTGTTCAATTTATAAGAGTTTAAAATTTCAAATTTGGTATTTTAACGTCTTTTAATTAAAAATTGTTTAACTAGATAATGATAAGATGTTCTATTTTAAACGTGTCAATTATTGATAGTTCAAATTAAAGAATTTTTTAGCTTCAATTTTAAAAGTTTAAAATTTAAGAGATTAAAATTCTAAACTCAGAAAGATAATACGAGCGGAAATTTACTTTAAAAAATTAAAAATATGTTTGACTTTTATGCTGGCATTAGTAGACAAACTTACTGCCTGTTTTGATTAATAAATTTCAAAGATTTCCAGAAAATAAAAATTTATATTTCAATTTCTATCCACTGACTTGCCGGATCTGCTCATGAATTCCGGGCATTTCCCATACTTTTCAAGGTGCACAAAATTCCCGGCAAATTCCCGGATTTTCCTGATTTCCCGGGTCGCGAGACACCATTATATTATAATATCGAATTTTAAACATTTTTATTTTGAAACTGTAAATCTTCAAAATTGAATTATTTTAAATACATTCAAAATGACAATTTGTAATTTAGATTCGTGAAATAAAACTTTACAAAGATTTAATATTAAACTGACGGGTTTCGACAGTTCTTGAGTCAAAATTTACAATTTCAAACGTTTTTCGTTTGTAAAAATTTGAATTTTAAATTGTGCCTTTTGAAAGAAAAATATATTAAGATGAGATATTTTTGTCCATCCTACTTCTGTTGAAGTATAAATTCAACAATTTAGTTGAATTTGTTTTCTCTCTTGATTGGAAATTCTTTCTTGGTTCAAAATTCAACTCATTTGGTGAAAATTTCATCTATTTATTAAAAATTCAAACTTTTTTTGGTTTAAAGTTAATGCCACTGTTTGGTTGAAAAATAATCTGTTTTGGTTAAGCATTCAACTATTTGATTGAAAATTCGTCTTTTTTTGTTGAATTTCACTACTTTTGATGAGAAATTAAAATCTTGTTTGATTTTAATTTCAACTATTAGATTTTTCTTTGGTAATTCATTTTGGTTAAAGGAAAATTTAACTTTTTCGTCTTTGACTGAAAAAGTATAAAATTGAGTTTAAAATTCAAATTTTTTGTTAAAATTTCTAAACAAATAAAAATAGATTTTGTTAAAAATTGCATTACTAGTTTGAAAGTTTAATTATTTGGTTGAAAATTCAACTATTTAGTTGAGGATTCGTTTTGTTTATTGAAAAGTCATTTTTTAGCAAAAAATTTACCTATTCTAGTTCAAGATTCATCATTTGATTTAAAAATTCATCTCTTTGATTAAGACTTGAAGTATTTTGTTAAAGAATTTTTTTGTCGTTGAAAATTGTTTTCCTTAAAAGCGTAAAAAAATGTGAAAGTGAGAAGTAACCTTTAAGTATGGACGTGCGGTCTTACAGACCGCACAATGCTTCTGATATGTGGGTCCCTCCCCCCCTGGCCATCCTCGAAGCTGCTGTCATTAGTAGCCTTCGTTTTATTTGTGCTTTCGCCGTGGTGTGATTCTGTATGTAATTGGTAAGTAAGATCAATTGAAATTGCTCATACGCGTTCTGTGAGAACGCACGTCCACGGTAGCGTCACCATTTTATATTCCAGTTTCAATTTGTTTCAAGTTATTTAAAGAGCAAGATGTCACACACAAATAACCTTGAGCTTGATGTGGGTTGACGCCCCAATTATCCCTCATTTGAGCAAAAAGTCACAAATTCGTTTGGACGCATGGCCGTGCGGTCTCTCAGACCGCACCATGCTTCTGATATATTGGTCCCTGCCCCCAGTGATGTAAAAGATTATTAATAATAAAAGTTGATAAAACAGAAAAATGCCGATACTAAAAAGTATGCCGATTCGGTGTTGTTTTGAGTTACAAAAAAAACGAGACAACGGAGAATGAGAATGTAGCTATGTTCATGTTAGAGCTTCACACTTGAAGTACACTGAAACCTGGATTGAATTGCGGTTTCGGCCATGGCTGGCATTGGCCTTGATACTTTTTTCAGGACATCCAAATGTAAACAAGCAGGGTCAGATGAATCATTTCTGTTCGATTTCAATGCATGACGTAACCTGATGCAACTAACGCGGTGAGCTGTTTGTCACGCTTGACTGAACAGCGCCTCCCGCGCTCCTCGCATCACCAAATTCCGAGGACATCCGTAAATCCGAGGTAACTAATTCCAGGTTCCAGTGTATTCTCATTTTGAGACAAAAAAATCTTATTCCGAGAATATAGCAAAAGAGCTGCAAGAAAAATAGTTCCAAGTTTTTTCTGTGAGGTGCACTTCTTGAAAAGGATGTCCCAGGGCCGTAAATTTCCGGGTGCTTGATCTTTCCTTCATAAATTTTGAAAGCTGGATTTACATCGCAACGTCACTGAATGCCGCAACAGCTTGCCCATAACTCGACGAGACTAAGCGCAGCCGACGCTTTATATTCAGTGCATGGATTTTAAACCCAACTTATGCTAATCGTGCCGAAATACTGGGCTGAAACAAGGCGGATTTTCTGGTGCAAAAGCACATGAAATACTCGCGTTTCACATTTCATCCCCCTAAGGCTTCTTCTTCTTCATCTACTTGCCTCGCACCGCTTTCTGAGCTCTTCCTTCACCTTTATTAAACGCGATTTCATTTAGACTTGCTTCCAAATTTCAAAATGAAACCTTATTTAAATTGTCCTTTTTAATTAAAAACTCTTAAAACTAGGGTTTATTATAAGGAGCAGTATAACCAAAAGCTTCAAGAAAAAAAGGCAGTATAAAACGTCGATTTCGGGCAGCGTTCCATTTTTTAATCATACACTGAAAAAAATGGTTTAGCTGTCCCAGCTAGAAGTTTAGCTGGATTTCGTCTTCTAATAAAATTTAGCTGTATTACCTAAATTTCTAGCTGTGTTACCTAAATATCTAGCTGCTTTAGCTAATTTTGCCACCTAGAAATTATCTAGATAAATTAGCTAGATAATTTCTAGATGGCAAAATTAGTTAAAACAGCTAGATATTTAGGTAACACAGCTAGAAATTTAGGTAATACAGCTAAATTTTCTTAGAAGACGAAATCCAGCTAAACTTCTAGCTGGGACAGCTAAACCATTTTTTTCAGTGTACTAGAAAAAAACACGCGCGCGATTAATATTTTTTTATGTTCACGCAATTTTCAAAGTAAAATTTAAAATTATTATTAATATATAATTATCCTATTTTATAGTATCTAATATCTAAAACAATAGAAAAGAAAGGACAGTACATTGCATAACACAGCACGGTGTACCTGAACCAACTTTAAATGCAAGGTCATAGAACATCCAATTTTTTTGTTGGATTCGATTTAGGGGCTCAAAAATAGTGTTGAAATAAAAATTTTTTAAAAAATGTGATGCACTTTTATTTTTTCATTTTATTTAACGAAATATGGTAAATGAATATAATTTGTGAATATGAATATGTGTGCTCGAAACTTTATATTTAGCCCAGGTCGTTTTAAAATCCGAATGGACAGATTCCATGGCTTGTTCACTGTAAAATCCAAGGCCTTTCTCAACTTGACAACAAAAATCAGGGACATGAAAAAAAACCGCGTGAACTTTAGGTGTAATTGAAATATCTAAATCACAGTTATAAATATAAATTATAAATAATAATATTTAATTATAAATCGTGGGTGTGGTGAGCCCACACTTGTAGTTATTTACTACAAGAAACTATCCACCTAGAAACACTACGCGAATCGGGTAGTGTCACGCCTACCCTGAAAGGGAAATGGCTTAATGGTATACTACTACTACTACTACAGTTACTTCACTCAAACTCAGATATACAATCTACGTATGTCGGGTTTAATGTTAAAGAAAAACAAGAATCAACGACGGATTGAAAAGCCTTAAAGCATCTTACATATTTTAAACAACCAATGCAACATATTCCACGTAATAAGTCGATTTTTTCTAACAGCATTTTGCAAGAATTACCTGAGAACGCTGGACTCCCATGTACAAACTCGCATCGCGAATAACATTACACATCCTGGCCCATTGGAGACTCTCATCTTCAAATTCCATCAGTATGTGTTCATACATTTTGTTCACAACCCCGAGCATCAGATGTAGTTCTGGCAGTGGAATTATTTCTAATATTTCTGTTCTAGCGTTTTCTTAGAAAATTATAGGAGTATTTGTACCATTTTCATACTTCTTCGCAGATGATGTTTTACTTCCACTGTCTTGCCACGCAAAAAAAATTACCTTACAATTTCCAACAGTTCTGTATTCCCCACACGTGTTTAATTATTCATCCTTTGATGCAGTACACCATGTGCAAGGAAAACTGCTTGCATGTGACATGATGCCCGTTAATACGTTCGCAAGTTTTAAATCAGTTGCTATTGTCCCTTCTAAATCATTCAATTCTAAGAGTGACCACATCAATAGAACGTTTTCATATTTCTCTTGTGTATGTGCCACTATTTCAAGCAGTAGTAATTTCTTGACGCCAGAATCCTTCAACTTTTTTGCGATAACGCCTTCGGTATACTTCTGTCGACCTTCTACATTTGCAACTTCTGATTCCTCCAAAGATTGCATCGAAAGGCAAACTTTCAACAAACCTCCGCCACTATCTATTCCGAATTTCAAATGCATTTCATCAACTTCCCTTTTTTCTTTAACATACTGAAATAATCCTTTTACATCATTGCAAACCACTAAAGTTTCTGCAGCAGTTGCAGTACCGTTATTTTCAGTGTTAATCACATCACACTCTTTCATACTGAAATACAAATCAAGAGAATGGTTCAAAGTTTTTAATTTTTGTTTTAAATCTGGTTGAAATAATTTTCTGTCATTCGTAGCGACGCGAAGAGCTGCTGTAATACCATGTACTTGATTCGTTGAAAGCCCATAACTTGTTCCAATTTTTAAGACATCTTCAGCAGAAACACGCTTCCGTTTTTTGCTTTCTGATTGCTGTTCAGTCAAAGAAATTTTCAAAGGCTT
Source organism: Andricus curvator (assembly GCA_932195095.1). Taxonomy (NCBI): domain Eukaryota; kingdom Metazoa; phylum Arthropoda; class Insecta; order Hymenoptera; family Cynipidae; genus Andricus; species Andricus curvator. The sequence goes on from CAKNYM010051052.1 coordinate 153,951, forward strand.
TCCATGTTTCTGAGATAAAGCGATTACAGTATTTCTATCTGATTTATTTTCCTCAACGTTTGTCGCTTTTTCATTTGAAATTACTTTAATCAAATGACACACCAAGTGTTCTTTTTCTTTTAGGGGTATATCGTTTATAATATGATCTTTTAAATGTTCGTAATGCTCCGGTGTACAAGAAAAATGTGATTTTCCTACTACTAATTCTGAATAGCACTTTTTGCAGTATCTTGAACCTTCTTTCGATCTGGTTTTTTGAATTATTCATTTGTATATGTATACCATTAAGCCATTTCCCTTTCAGGGTAGGCGTGACACTACCCGATTCGGGTAGTGTTTCTAGGTGGATAGTTTTCTTGTAGTTATAAATAACTACAAGTTTGGACTCACCACACCCATAATATGCCAACAGCACACAGTATTCTCGAATGGTCACCGATCCAAGTACTAACCGCGCCCAACGCTGCTTAACTTCAGTGATCTGACGAGAACTGGTTTGTTCAGCGTGGCATGGCCGTTGGCCATTTGAATGTAGAATAATCTGGTAATTTTATACTCACTTTAGTTTCATCACTTTTTGACCGAACGATAAATAAGGATTCTGCAGGCATTACAAACAACTACAGGGAGGCAATTATCTTCAGCATCATAGCTCAGAATCTTTTGAATAAGATTTTTCAAATTATTACAAATCTTGAACAATTGTTTCTTTTTTTTAAGACAAAAAAGGCAAATTTTCGCACGGTTTTCATCATGAGTTCCAGCATGGTCTTTAGATTTTGCAGACATATTTTACGATTTTTTCACAACAACGCACTTGGTCAAAAAATATTCAAAAACACTAAACAACTGCAGACTGCGCGATGCACTATTGGCAAAGATATTTTGCCTACCAAAGGGTTGCAAAAATTATTTTCACGGAAATTGTTCTAGATATGTTTAAATTAGGTAAGAGAATCCATCAATGTTTAAATTCACGTTTTGTTGTGTCTTGTTGTCGTGTTCACACAGGCATGTATGATGATAGGTATATTTCGAGACGTACTTCAAAGACTTTATTATATTTTAGGAATTTATAATATTTTTTTTCATAAAGTTTTATTTTGAAAAGTTGAAATTTTAATGTCTTAAGATTCTTTTTTTAATTTTATAATGTTTTTCATCAATAAAATGCAGAAAAAAAAATCAATTTATTAAATTTGTTGAAAAATTCTATTTTTCACTCTTAAAAACATTTTTCTAAAAAACGGCTCGGGGGATTTGGCTCAAAATTTTTTTCCACACTATTTTTGAGCCCCTAAATCGAATCAAAAAAAAATTGGATGTGCTATGACCTTGCATTTAAAGTTGGTTCAGGCACACGGAAAAAAGGTCTTGTCCACCAGACGAGACAAAGATTTCTATACGTTTTTGCGGTCACTGAATCCGAATCCGGGGCTAATTTGGCTTGTACAGATCGCATTTCGTTCCTAACCTCAAAAAAGTGAGAAAAAAATCTTTCAACTTTCATCACTTTTTTGAAGCTGGGAACGAAATGCGATCTGACTGAGTCAAAACATCCCCGGATTCAGAATCAGTGACCCCAAAAGGGTGTAAAAATGTTTGTGTCATACAACCAAGTATTTAAATTTTCAAATAGAAAATATGAATTTTCAAGAAAATATGTAATAGTTGATACTTTTAACCGAAAATTTTTTTAATTTTTAATAAAAAATCGTTAAGTTTAACCAGAAGAGGCAAATTTTCAACCAATTGTTGAATGCTCAATAAAAAAAGATTAATTTTCAAACGAATACCACGAATACCACACGAATACCAACGGCCATACCACGCTGAAAAACCCAGTTCTCGTCAGATCACTGAAGTTAACCAGCGTTGGATGCGGTTAGTACTTGGATGGGTGACCATTCAAGAATACTGACATGAGTGCTGTTGGCACATCGTGGGTGTGGTGAGCCCACACTTGTAGTTATTTATAACTACAAGAAAAACCTAGAAACACTACCCGAATCGGGTAGTGTCACGCGCCTACCCTGAAAGGGAAATGGTTTAATGGTATATATAATAGATGCATTTTTAACCAAAGTTGAGCTTTTAAAAAAGAAGATTTATTGTCTACCAAAAAAGACAAATTTTCTACAATATTAACGAATTTTCAATCAAATAGTTGAATTTTCAATTGAAAAAGATAAATTTTCAACCAAAAATGGCATAGTTAAATCTTCAGTTAAAAAAATTAGATTTCGACTAAAAAATATGAATTTTTAACAGAAGAGTTCAACTTTCAACTATGTAGTTGAAATTATGACTAAAAAATATCAGTTTCTAACCAAAAATGGTATGGTTAAATTTTCAGTCAAAAAATTGAATAAATACATTTTCAGTTGAAAAATTAATTTATAACAAGAAATCGATATTTCAAGAAAACTATTGATTTTTCAACCAAACATATGAATTTTCAACTGAAATAATGAATCTTCAATAAAAAAAATTAATTTTCAACAAAATAGTTCCACTTTCAACGAAGTGCTTGAATTTTCTACAAAAAAAGATGAATTCTCCACGACAAGTGTAATAGTTGATATTTCAACCAAAGAAGATTTCAATTTTAAATCAAAAATAGTTGAATTCAACCATAAGAAACAAATTTTCTGCCAAAAAGTTGAATTTTCAACTTATGAAGGATAAATTTTCAACAAAAATGGAATAGCTAAATTTTCAGAAAATAATTAATTTTTAAGAACAAAAAAAACGAATTTTCAACAGAAAAAGTTAATTTTCAACCAAGAAAGATAAATTTTCAATTCGAATGGAGAAATTTTTGAATAAAACAGTTGAATTTCCGACCAAAAGAGATAAATTTGTCAAAATTGTTGAATTCTTAACCTACAAAAATTCATTTTCAATCAAACGGTCGAATTTTAAATAAAGAAATATTAAAATTCAACAAAAATTAATTGAATTTTTATGACTAAATGGCGAATTTTTAACCAATTTATTGAGAATCTTCAACCAAAAAGATGAATTTTCAACAACAGATTAACTTTCCAACCAAAAAGACGATTTTTCAACAAATTGCATGAATTTTCTGCCAAATACTTGAATTTTCAAATTATAAAGAATAAATTTTCAACCGAAAATGGCATAGTTAAATTTGCAGATAAAATCAATTAATTTTTAACAAAAAAAAACGAATTTTTCACAAAAAAAGTTATATTTTCAACTAAAGAGGCGAATTTTCAACCAGAAAAAAATTAATTTTTAACCAAATAGCTCAATTTTCACCCGAAAATATGAATTTTCAACTAAAATGGTGAATCTTCAAATTAAAAAAATGATTGTATTCTCAACGGAACATGTAATAGTTGACATATCAACCAAAAATACAAATTTTCAGCAAAATAGTTGAATCCTTAACCAGAACAGATTAATTACGAATCAAAAAGTTGTATTTTTAACAAAAGTTCGCATTCAAGCAAAAAAAGAGAAAAAGGGTAAAAATAAGAAATTTCTCAAAAACGGGGAGAAAAATAATTCTTGGAAGAAAGGAAGAGAGGGGAATAGAAAAAGAGTGTGAAGTCTCAAATATGAAAGTGATTAAAAAACTTATTAAGTTGTTATTGAACTATACCATTGCAGTTGCAGGAGCCTACTTTCCAAAAAGTTAACTTATAGAGAATAAATTTCCAATTAAAGATGAAACAGTTAATTTTTCTGATAAAAAAAATTAATTTTTAATTAAAAAAAAAACGGATTTTGAACAAAAAAGTTACATTTCAACCAAAGAGATAAAAAAAAATTTATTTATTTATTCATAACTTGGTTCAATTTTATCACCAGGAAACGCAATAAATGTTTTCTAAGTTTGTAAAGTTACTTCCACTGATAAAGTTACTTCCTGTTAGAACCGTAGTTTTTGGTTCGACCCCCTCCCACCGCCACTTTCAATTACCTACCCTTATCCAATATCTTTAAAGAATTGAATTTTATAACCAAGCATATATATCTCTCATTTATGATAATATATTACTTATCACGAATTCTCTGTTACAAGTGAGTGCATAAATTGTCGCAAAATTTGCAAACCAAGGGGATTTTAATTCATGGACGCCTTCGCTGAATACTTATGTGTTAAAGAGGCGCAGCTGGAAATTGCGAGATTCTCTTTTCCCTAGGAAGTGTCTCTGTGCGAAAGGCGATAAGAAAAAGAGGAAAAACTTGTCATAGAGCTGAGTTAAAATTCAGCATTAAACCTCATCTCTACCAAAGGGAACTGAAATGTCGGTCTTGCATATCAGAAAGCGGAAGAAATGAATCAACTTAAATATTTTTCCATTTCTCTCTTCAAAATCATTATTCCTGTCTTTTCAATCTAACTAACTTCTTCGTTTAGCTATTATTTTCATAAAAAAGGCTCAAGTCAGATCTAATTGCTTAAAATTTGTTTTTTCTTATATTTTTTGTTTTATGAAAGTTTCGTATGTGCGACCGCACACATCAAAAATTGGGGCTACTAGACGTTGCAGGTAATTGTTAATGTATGGTAACATTAAGCTGATTACACCAAACCCACTAACTTTTTTTCTGTGAATTTATTGAGAAGTCATCCAAAAATAACTTAAGACGATTTGGGCAAAGGGGGTTTCGGTTAAATCTTACTGTTTCTTATGCATTAAAAAGAAAGTCAAATTTCAACCAAGTAGTTGAATTTTCAATTAAAAAAGATGAATTTTCAACAAAAAAATGTAATAGTTGATATTTTAACCAAAATAATATTTTCATTTGTAATCAAAAATTATTAAATTGAACCAAAGAAGACGAATTTTCAACAAAATAGTTGAATCCTCAACCAAAGCAGATTCATTTTCAACAAATCAGTTGCACTTTTACCGAACACAGATGTAATTTCTAACGCAAGAGATCACAATTAAAAAGACAAATTATCAACAAGAATTGAATTTTGAATAAAAAAGACTTCTCCGTCGATAGAGAAAGAAAATTAATCCAAAATGTTGAATTTTCAACCAAAAAGTTTAATTTTCTACTAAAAAAGACAAATTCTCCACAAAATACATACATTTTTGAATAAATAGTTGAATTTTTAACCAAGAAGATTGATTTTCTAACAACAACAAAAAAGAATTTTCAACAAATACATAAGTTCAAAAAAATAGTTGTATCCTCAACCAAAACAAATTCATTTTCAACCAATCATGAAAAAAGATTACATTAAAAATGTTGAATCTTCAAAAAAAAAAAAGAGTTTTCAACCAAAAAGATGAATTTTCTACTAAACAAACGAACTCACAACAAAATAGATACACTTTCAACCGAAAGAACAATTTTCTACGAAAAAAGACGAATTTTCAACTAAATGCATACATTTTTAACCAAACAGTGAAATTTCCAGCCAAGAAGTTTAATTTTCATCCAAGAAAGAAGAATTTTCAACAAATTTCATCACTTTTCAGCCAAATAGTTGAATTTTTGAAAAGAAAAGATCAATTTTTAACCAAAAAGTGAATATTTAAACTTTCACAACAAAAAAAAAACGATTTTTCTACAAAAGTTGCATTTTCACCCCGAAATTATAGATTTTCAACAAAAAAGTTAATCTTCAACCAAACATATGAAGTTTTCAAATTAATTGGTCAATTTTTACCAAAGAATTTAATTTCAAAGAAAAACAATTGAATTTAACCAAAAAATATGAATGTTCAAAAAAGTACTTAAATCCTCAAGTAAAACAGATTAATTTCCAACTGAAGAAACTAAATAAATTTTAAAATAAAAGGAAAAATTTTTAACAAATAGTTTACTTTTCTAACAAACTGTTGAATTTTCTACAAAACAGTTGAGTTTCCAACCAGAAAATATAATTTTTCAACAAAAAAGTTAATTTTTAACCGAAACAGGTTAATTTTTAACCAGCCAGTTACATTGGTAACCAAAATTTTGCACGGAAAATGCTTCGAAAAATGCAAAATCGCAGTTTTATATAAAATTCATGCTAAAGATGGTATGTTTTTAAATTTTTTCAACATTTATTTCTTTTTGTTCGAAAAGTGACAAATTTCCAAATATTTTTTTACAAATTTACAATTGTTTAAGTAATTATTATTTGTTTTAAGAATATTTTTTCCGGTAAATCGTGAAAATTTACTATTTTCGGGATACATGATACAGTTTCATGAATATCATGAAGATTATTTCTTGTTTAACATATTTTCGAGTTTTTCAAACAATTTCTATTTGTATAATTTTTTTGTAATGAATGTTAAAATGATATTATTTATGAAAGCACTATGTCGTTCATTAATCAGTGTTTTTTTATCGTCGAAATCGACCTGAAAAATTAACTATTCACAATTTAGCTGAAGAAAAATATTTAAAAAAGTGATTATTGTTTTAAAAATTAGGGCGTCATTAACTGCATCATTAATTCCAGAAAATAGTTATTTTTAAACATTTACAAGGGAAAAAATCTGCCCGCTTCGCGGGCACATTCTCATGGCGCGCTTCGCGCGCGGCTCGCTTCGCTCGCAAGTTTCAGCGCGCCTATAGGGCGCGCGACTGTTGGATCTCGCGCTTCGCGCTCGATCATATATTTATCTCGCGCTTCGCGCTCGATTATGTATTCACCTCGCGCTACGCGCTCGAGCGTATTTGCATCGCGCTTTACGCTAGGCTCCTCTAGATTTTTGAACTTCGTGTTCGACTTCGATGAAAAGAAAAAGTTTGTTTGCAAATATCATAAAATTATCAAAACCTCTACATATTAAGTGATTGTTAGATTTTCTTTTATTTTAGACTGAAAAGGAACTTTATTTACTCAAGGTTCTATCGACCTTAAGGAACACATTCTCATCCAGACATTCGCGCTTCGCGCTCGATATTTGATTTGAAAATCATTTGAACCGTATGATAGAAACAAAAAAGTTGGAGCGCACTTACGGCGTGCGATTTGGTAAATACACTGAGCGCGCACTTTGTGCTTCGTGTTATATGTTCTTCATATACAAATTACTAAATTTGTATTTGATTTCAAATGAAAAGTAATGATATAATTGAGGCGACAAATTTTATTAGTTAACATTTTATTTTAGCTTGTGCCGTTTATCAAAAAAGTTAATTTTTTCATTTTGAATATATTCTTACCACAAAAATTGATTACGGGTGTGTAAGTCTTTTTTGAATGCACAATTTTTGTTCATTTATATGTTTTCGTACCTTGCATTGTTTTTTCAAAACTTTGATTTTTTTTACTGTCAATGTTATTTTCACGAATAAAACAAAAACCACGCATCCTATCGAAACATGAGTCACAATAAATTTGTACCTCTTCCATGGATGAACAAATTTTGTTTCGGTCATTTTTTCGTAGCTGGTAATATTCGTCTGAAAATTTGATTTTTCTATTTTCAATGCTGTTTTTTACGAATAAAACAAAAACTACGCGTCATATCAAAAAGTGAATGATAAGAAATTTGTAGATCTTTTTTAGGTGCACAATTTTGGTGAGATGATCTTTTCTGGTATCTTGCATAGTTTTACAGCAAAATGGCTTTTTTGATTTTTCATTAATTTTTTGTGCGATCAAAATTTGAATTTTTTATTTTTCGAAAAATTCAAAAAGTTGTCATGAAAATATTATAGGGTGTTCAGGAATCAACGTTTTTCTCCTTCTGACTTTTTTTCATATCGTGCGTTTTTCGGCTTAAAATGTTCATTTTCGTTTGTTTTTTGGAATTTTGAAAATGCTATAACTCCAGTAATTTTTTTTTTATCACGAAAAGTCATAAGAATATTTTGTTCGTCATTTTACGTACTACTAATAACCGTACATAGAATTTTCAAATCTTCCAAAAAAGTGGTCTCAAAAATTTTCAAAATGTGCTCACTTTTTGGATTTTCATCCAAAATAGCTGGTTAACGAACTCGTTCTCTATTTTTCGGCCATAAAAAAGTGTGCCAAAGCTCAATCAAATCTGATCATTTTTTCGAAAGTTATCGTGGCTACAGACAGACAGACAGACAGACAGACAGACAGACAGACAGACAGACA
>CAKNYM010051052.1:162025-173658 GCA_932195095.1 Andricus curvator
GACAGACAGACAGACAGACAGACAGACAGACAGACAGACAGACAGACTACAGACTACAGACAGACAGACACCTTCGTAAAAATCGTTTTTTCTGACTCAGGAGGTCTCAAAACGTGGACATTTGATGAAAACCGACTATGTCAAATTTTACATAAAACCAATACCTTCTCATTAGAATGAGAATGTAAAAATTGTTTGAACAGCTTTAAAATATTTAAATCATTGCAAAATATTGTTTAAAAAAATATATTATTCTTAATATTCGCTATTTGTGTCATTAATTACAGAAACTAATAACCTTCTATGATTTCAAGATGAAAAATTGTTTATAAAAATAGAAATTCTCTAGATAATTACCAACTGTGTAATACAAGAAATATCATTCTTGAAATTCATCAACTGTATTACTTATCCCGAAAAGTAATCAATTTTCACGATTTACAGGCGAAAAAAATTTGTTTAAACAAATAGCATATGTGTAACATTTTTTTCGAAAACTGCCTATTGTTATTTCAAAAAACCGGGGGCACGGGTTAATGTTGACCAATTTGAACCAAAAAAAAAATGTAATTTCCTTCGCCGGAAAAAATAAAAAGATGGGGGGGGGGAGGCGGATCGATCACCAAAGATCGTAAGTCGAATTTTTACTGGTTTACTTTGTTAAAAAAATGAAAGATATCATTGAAAATTTGAAAAATTACTATTCACACATTACTGCCAGTTGTATGAATGCAAATGTTTAAAAAATTTCACTTACATCTCCAAATTTGCTTCATTAATAAAATATGATGTTTTTTCTTCTTAATCATTTAATTAACAAGTGCGGAATATATTATTTTATAAATAAAATTAAAATATGTCGTCGATAGATAGGGCTGAAATCAAGAATCGATAAAAATGAAAACGTAATTAAATAAAAATACGATAAGATAAAAGAAACAAAAGTTTCTTTCCTTTTTTTCCTAGTTTTACCAATAGAAACTGGGTAGAACTGCAATTGATTATATAATTATAAAATATGGAATCTAGAGCACTGTGGGGGACTCCACTTGTTACCCACTTGTAGCTGTTTTTTATTTAATCATCACCCCGAGGGTTTTCACATTTTCACTTTATTAAAAAAATGAGAGATATCATTGAAAATTTGAAAAATTACTTTTCACCTACTGCCAGTTGTATGAATGCAAATTTTTTTAAAATTCCACTTACAGCTCCAATTTTACTTCATTAATAAAATGTGATGTTTTTCCTTCTTGATTATTTAATTAACCAGTGCGAAATATACTTTTTTATAAATAAAATAAAAATATGTTTCATACATTTTTAAACATCATCGAGAAACTCTAATTAAAAAAAAACGTATTAATATTATCGAATCGTTCCAAAATCCAATCTGGTATTTTTAACGAAACCCAGGTTTTAATGCCTTTAGAACTCAATAACCATAAAATTTCGAACCCATGAATGTAATCTGCGATATCATTGTGTATCCGATTCCACAATACTATTAAAAAAAAGATCGAACATGGCTTGATGAACTTTTTTGGCCCCCAGAATATATATTTATAGCTAGCTCTATGTGAACATGTGTTATAGGTTTATCGGATGAAAAGAGACATCTCGATTCAAAACAAATTTATTTTTAAAACGACTGCATTTTAAAAAGCATGCAGTTGACGAATTTATTTTTTTTATTTTTTTTTTATTTTAATAAATATTCAAGTTAACTACAGAATTTTATTAGTTAATCTTGAATTTTTGAAGCTTTGATTGAAATTTGGTTGAAATGGACATATGGATATCAAAGATATCAAACTTAATTAAAAAAAGGAACCATTTATGAAAATAATACAGTGTCTTATAATCAGTAATTTTGTAATTAGTTAATTTAAAAAAAAAGAATAGTTACAATTCACGTCAATTTGAACAACTTTAATTTTCGCACCTCCAGAAAAATTGCAATTTCTATAGTTAGGCAGTTTTGACGTTAGAGACTATATAAGAGGTTTGATATAATTACTCTAAAATCTAATTTATCCAATTATTCAGACATTAAATAGTTTAAAATGAATTGAACCTTTTTTTTAGTTTTCTTGACAGAGTCTTTAAATTCAAAGAAAAAATATAAATATTGCAAAAGAATTCAAAGGAATTCAAATGACTTTAAGGAACATTAAAAAGACATTAAGGGAATTTAGAAGAATTCAAGGAGATTCAGAAAAGTTTATAGAATCTTAAGAAATTGAGCGAATTTAAGAGAATTTGAAGAACCCCATGAATTACAGCAAATTTAAGAAATTAAAATCCAGGATTCTTAAGGATTCAGGTGAATTTAAAAGAATTCCAAACAATTCCAGTAGTTCAGAAAAATTCAAATAGAATTTCAATATTTGAAAAGAATTCAATAGAATTCAAAGAATTGAAATTAATTGCATGTGGATTCAAAAGAATTAAAAGTGAATTCACGGCAGAAAAAACGTTCTCAAAATTTGAATTCTTTGAAAAAGAAAAAAATGAGAGGGGTTCTTTCCACAGTTCATGCAACTCTATAGTTCTACAGAAAAAAAGTTGGAAAAATTTTATACTTTTCGAGAAAATGCTCAGCAAAATTTTCCTGCAGTCATAACTATGTAGGGCATCTTTTGTGGATTTTTTCAGGAATAAAGGCGAATTTTACATTTTCCTTGAATATCCATTGTTTTTTGAAAATTTTACAATTTTATTATTCTTAATCATAAATTATAACACGATGATTATTTTTTTCAATATCACTAAACCTTCACACCAAATTCAAAATTTATAATTTTATTTTAATTAATATTCTTATAAATGATGAAAAGTTGAAAGCAAACAAACATTTTATGAAGTTCTTTGCTCATTTCTTATCATTATTTATCATATTTCAATCAATTTGAGTGAAATGTATAAAAAATATCATTGTTTTGAATTTTCTACATCATGTGGTGAGCAAATACACTTGATTTTTTACAAATAGATGAATTTTCAACAAACAAATAAATTAATTTTAGAACAAACAGTTACATTTACAACCAAACAGTTGAATTTAGATCCAATTAGTTGAATTTTCCATTCAAGAAGACGAATTACAGAACATTCAATTTGTCGAACCAAAAAATCAATTTTTTAAAAAATAATAAAATTTTCAATAAAATAGTTGAATTTTCAACTAAAATAACGAATCTTCATCAAAACAATGAATTTTCAACCAAGAAGTTCGACTTCAGCAAAGCAATTGAATTTTTAATAAAAAATAATAGTTGTTAAGGGAAAATATAGTAGTTGATATTTCAACAAAATAATTCCATTTTCAATAAAAAACTGTCGAATTTAACCAAAAAAGATTACCCCCAATGCAAAATGTAATAGTTGATATTTCAACAACAATAAAATTAATTTTGATTTTTTTTTTAATTTAATAGTTTAATCTTTAACCAAAATAGATTAATTTTTAACTAAACAGTTGCACTTTTAAATAAAAAAGAAAAAAAAGTACTAAAAAGTTAATTTTCAACCATACAGTTCAATTTTCAACCAAAAATGGAATACTTGTAGTTGCAGTTCATAAATTTGATTTTCAACATACAAAAAAAACGAATTGCCAAAAACATAGTTGAATTTTCAACCCGGTAAATAAATTTTTAATCAAATAGATTAATTTTCTACCAAAAAAACGAATTTACAATTAAATAAATAAATTTTCAACGAAATAGTTCAATTTTCAAATAAAAGCGATCAGTTTTCCACCAAATATGGAATAGCTGAATTTTCAGTTTGAAAAATAACTTTTCGACAAAAAAGTTTGAATTTTCAATGAAAAATTTAATAGTTGAATTTTCAACTAAAAACTATCAATTCTCAGCCAAAAATGGATCAGTTATATTTTAAGTTAACAAAATTTTTTCAAACTAAAAAAACGACTTTTAGAAAAAGTAGTTAATTTATCAACGAAATAGTAAAAATTTTAACCAAAAGAGATGAATTTTGAACGAAAAATATAATAGTATACTTTTTAATAAAAATAATTAACTTTCAGGGAAAAATATAATAGTTGATACTTCAACCACAAACAGAGATTTTATTTTCAATCAAGAACTGTCGAATTTGACTAAAAAAAAACAAGATTTCTTATCAGAAAATTTAATAGATAATATTTTAACAACAAATTTTAATTTAAAAATGATAACAATTGAATTCATCCAAAAAAGAAGAAATTTCAATAAAATAGTTGATTCTTCAGCCGTAACAGATTAATTACTAACCAAACAGTTCCATTTTTAAACAAAAAGGTCAAAATTTTAACAAAAAGTTAATTTTCAACCCAAAAGTATGACATTTCAACCAAATAGTTGAATTTTAAACTAAAAACGATCCATTTAACACAAAAAATGGAATAGTTGAATTTTCAGATTAAAAAATTAATGTTCAAACATTAAAAAACTAATTTTCAACAAAATAGTTAAATCTTCATTAAAAAAAAGCGTGATTACCAAGAACTTCAATTTTTAAACCAAAAACGAAGAATGAAGAATGAAGAATGAAGAATGTAATAGCTGAATCTTCAACTACAAACGATCAATTTTCAACAAAAAATAGCATAGTTAAATTTTCAGTAAAAAAATTATTTTCGATCAAAAAAGAAACGAGTTATCAACAAAATATTAAAATCCTTAACCAATAAAATGAATTTTTAACAAAGTAGTTCGACTTTCAACCATGTAGTTCAATGAAAATATTGATAGTGGAAGTTGCAACTAAAAAACTTTCAATTGGCAGTCAAAAATGGATTAGTTATATTTTCAGTTAATAACATTTATTTTCAACTGAAAATTTTTTTTATTGAAATATTTAATTTATCACCCAAATAGTAGAATTTTTAACCAAAAGAGATGAATTCTGAACTAAACATATAATAGCATATTTTTAAATTTAAAAGAATTAACTTTTAGCGAAAAATAGTTTTTTCTATAATTCGCGAAAAAGTGCCAGTTTTTCCACCTGTTTTTGGTGTAAAAAGTGATCGATTTTTGGTCGATGACGTGGCGCATGCGCAGTGCCGACCTTTCCGGGCAACAGTGACAAAAGTAGACAGATGCAGTGGAAAAAGTATATGGACAGTGATAAAAGTGAGGCACAGTGACAAAAGTAAATGTTATTTCGGGTGGGTTCGTGCTGCCTCGGGTGTACTCGTGCATCGTGCGCAGCCAACTTCATTCTATTTTCCGACTGTCGTCCCTAACCTAAAATCAATTTCCTGAAAAGTCTCGAGTTGTGTATTTTGTATGTACTTTTGTCACTTGGCAAAAGCAAAAAAACACCGTCAGTTTCTCCGAAAATACTGTGCTTGGTTTTTTTCACGAAAAATCGGAAATTTTGAAGCCCTCAACTTGATGGGCCAACTATTCAATTGTGAGAGCCAGCTTATTATTACTGCCATGGTTTTGATAATTGCCATTGTCATTGTTGCGTCAATCGACAAAAAATTGCCTTCTTTTTACACAAAAAACAGGTAAACAAAAACTAGCACTTTTGCACAAATTATAGAAAAAGTATCGTGTCCAACACATTGAAAAAGCGACGATTTAAAACTCGTGTGATAGCCACCCTCGCTCCGCTCGGGTAGCTAACTTCACACTCGTTTTAAATCTCTCGCTTTTTCAACTTGTAGCACAATATACTATTATCGAACAAATAGTAGAATTTTTAACCTATTAATTCTAATTAATTTTAAATAATAATTAATTTTAATTAATAAATAATTATAAATAATAATAATTAATTAGTTCTATTAATCCAGTTCGAATTCAACCGAAAAAAAAGAAGTTTCCTGAAAACAGAAGGAAAAAGAAGAATCCTTTAAAAAAGTATTATTATAGATGCTTTACTTGTAAAATAAAATCACTAATTTTCATTTCTTCAAACATTTCAAAAAATTGTTATTCACATTTATGTTTTACATATGTGTGAGGTCATATTCTGCGTTGGGGGGGGGGGGGGGGCAGGAATGGTCAAAAAACTAGCCCCCCTCCCCCCGACCTGGCAATGTGAAGTAGTTTTTGAACGGCCCCAAAGTTATAAATCACCTAATACATTAAGTTAAAACGGCTTAAACACAAATTACAAATTACGCTCTACATACACCAATTGAAACATATCATGCCTCCTCTCCTTTAAATTCAATCCCATTATCATCATTCACAAAAGCACTGAGGTCGCACCCAAACATTATTCTCACAGTGCGCTTCTTACTCTCTTTCCCACATTTAAAATTCAAATGGGCATTTGAACAATTCTTAAATTAAAATCCCCATATTAAAATGAATTCAAGGTGAATTCAAAAGTCATCAAGGGAATTCAACAGAAACAAGGTTAATTCAAAAGAACTGAAAGGAATTCAAGAAATTTGACGAAGATTCAAATAATAAATCAGAATGCACACGAATGAAAAATATATATCAGAAGAATTCAAATGGAATTTCAAATATTTCGAATAAATTTAGAGAAATTCAACAGAATTGAACAGAATGACATATGAATTCCAAACAATATAACCAAATTCAAATGAATTAAAGATGAATTGAAGGAACTTCGAAGGAATTCTACAGAACTCAAGGTGAATTCAAAAGAATGACATATGAATTTCAAATAATACAAGTAAATTCAAATAAATCCAAAAGACTTTAAGAAAATTCAATGGAATGCAAGGTGAATCCAAAAGAACTAAAAGGAAATCAAAAGAGTTACACAAAATTCAAAGAAGACCAAAGACTCTTAAGAACTTAAGAAAATTTGAAATAACCTCAAAGAATTCAGAAGAATTTGAATGTAATTTCAACGATTTCAAAAGAATTCAAAAAGAAATTGAACATAATTGAAAAGAATGACATACGAATTCCAAATAACACAACCGAATTCAAATTAATTCAGAGTTAATTCAGCAGAATTGAAGGTGAATTGAAAAGAACAAAGGGAATTCAAAAGAATTAAAGAAGATTCAAAGGAGTCCAAAGAATCTTAAGAACTCAAGCAAATTTAAAATAACTTCAAAGAATTCAGAAGAAGTCAAATGGAATTTCAATGATTTCAAAAGAATTCAAAGGAATTCAACAGAATTGAAAAGGATGACATATGAATTCAAAAGAAGTCACATAGTCGGAAACAGTTTTCAAAATCACATAAATAAAAAAAATGATCTCAACCTACTACTATGAGTTTCTGCAAACATTTCTTGAATTCAAACTTTAATTTGCTGATGGACTTCTAGAATTATCAACAATTAGCTTTAAAACTCATTTCTACAGATTCTTTATTTTATTGAAATATTTTATTGAGTAGTTTTTACTAATTTAAATGAATGAATATTAATTAGCCTATAAAATGTTATTAATGTAAATATGATTGTTGTATACTTCTTTTAAAAAATTATCACTGAACTTTGTAGGGTGTCAAGAAATTCAAAAAAAAATCTTAAGATTCATGAAAAAACTTCAATCGATTTTTTTTAAATAAATTCGAAGAGAAATTTAAAAAGGATTGCAACGCATTTTTCATTTTTTCCGAAAATTAAAAAAATGTAAATGATTGAAAATTTTTGCAATTTTGTCAGATTAAAAAATTTGTTTAAAAAAATTCCATTAAGTTTAAGAGATATTTAGAAGTTTTGAAACGATTAAAAAAATTTAAACTTGTAAACATTTCAAAATTTTCGAAAAAATTCGGATTTGGAAAAAAGAGCTGTTTAAGGATTTTGAAAAAATTCAAGAGAATGAAAAATTATCTTAAAAGTCATGGGAAAATTTTTAATGATTCTTTATTTTGAATAATTAATGTTAAGAGATAATTGAGAAAGATAGCAAAACATTTCAAACTATTTCCAAAAATTTCGAAGAAGAATGTGGAAGATTTTAAAACAAAAAGTTTTAATTTGGTAAATTAAAAACTATAAAAAAATTCGAGTAAATTCAAGAAATATTTAGAAGATTTTAAAAGATTTCAAAATAATTTTTAACTTGAGAAGATTTCAAAAACTGTGAAAAAATGTAGATTTTTGAAGGTTTCAAACAAAAACTTTGGAAGTTCTAAATGAATCTCGGAAGATTTTAAGAGATTAAACAAATTTCCTTGAAATTCCTAGGAAAATTTGGAAGATCTTAAGACAATTTTTTAAATTATAAATGATTTTTCTAAATTTTAAGAATACTTCGAGTCAGTTCAAAATATTTTAAGAAATTTAAGATGTTTTGAATAGATTAAAAATATTTTAAAACTTGGAAAGATTGCCGAAAAATTATAAAATATTTTTTGATTTCTCCTAAACTTCAAAAAGTGCTAAATACCTTTTAAAATGACTCAAATTTTTCCTAATATTTTTCTAAATCCTATAAAATCAAAAAATATTTTTTTAATTTTCTTAAGAATCTTATAAAAATTATAGTTATACAACTTCAAAAACAAACCGATAATACTTATTTCCTCGTTCTCAAATCTCAGAATCTAATTTTAGCTCGAATTTGGGTGTTCACGCGCGTATAGGGGGCGATTGATGAAGAATTTATTTATTCTAAAAAAGCAAAGAGCGAGAAAATGGTTGATATCACGTGTGCGCAGAAGGGAACAATTTTCGTCCATTACTTGAAATCCGTCGGATAATTTAAAAAAAAAATTGAATTTAACGAAGTTGCGATGATTTAATTGAAAAAATTAAAAGTTCATTTTCACAATAAAATAAGACCGCACTATATTTGTTGCCATTTCCTGAAAATATAATTTTTTAATTAGCATTAGGGTCGATAATATTTGTTTTTTGTTCTGCCATTAATTAATTGTAAAACAAAATTAGATTTTTTATGTTTCTTACTGGATTGACTCACCGAACTCTTCAATAAGGCTATGTGAATCATTCCTGCCTCAGACATGACATTTTATAATTTAATTGACCTAAATTCCATTATAATGTGTATTTTCCAAACAATGTTGGCTGTTGGTAAATTTTTTCAGTTAATATCATAAGACATTGCAGCCACGGATAGGGGCTGAAACTTAATTTAATTGACATAAATTTTAATTTTATTTTTAATTCCACAAAAATTAATATTATTGCGGCCGCGGATGGCGGCCAAAACTTAGATTGAAAGCTCACAAATTATTAAATTGACAGAGAACTATTATTATTATTTTTGTCAAATGATTAGTGAACCAAAAAAGAATTTTAGACTAAGCCTCAGTGATTTTCTTCTATCTTCTTCTCTCCCATCCCTAATTTGCGGTTTTTTTAATGCAAATTGTTTCTGATACATAAAATAATACTTTATACTGTAAATAAGATGCTTACATAGATTGCTTGAATAATTTATTATTGTTTTTAGCAATTTTCTCTTAGAATGGAGTTAGAAAGTCGCGGTTTCTTCAAAAAAATTTCCACTTTTTGTTTAAACAATGTATTATTATTAATAATATTGTCTTGGAATAATGCTAGAAAATTGCAGTTTCATCAAAAATTTTCTAATTTTCATCCAATTTTCAATTAGAGTGAGGTAAATAATTAATTGAAGTTAACAAAATTAATGGTTTAAATAATTTATTATCATTGTTAATAATATTCAATTTGAATAATGCTAGAAAGATGCTGTTTTTTCTTAAATTTTCAACTATTTGTCTACTTTTCATTTGGAGTGAGTTAATAATCATTTCCATTTAGCAAAAGTTATTATTTAAACAAATTATTATTGTTTATAATTATATTCTTCATTAATGCTTGATAATTGCGGTTTCTTATGAAATTTTTAACTTTTTACCCACTTTTTACTTAGTAAAATTATAATTAATGCAAATTAACAAACATGCTTATTTAAACAATTCATTATGGTTAATAACTATTTTCTCTTGGATTCATGCCAGAAAGTTGCGGATTTTTCTGAAATTTTAAGCTTTTCTTTGACTTTTTAGTGGGAACAAAAAAATAAATATTCATATTTATTATTATTAAATATTATTATTAAATATTCATATACATTTAACATGCTCCATATTGAAAATTTTAAGAATATTTCAAATATCTGTTTTATTTCAGAAAAATATATTCACAAAAAAGAAAGAGATTGTTAAAAATATGATTCTTTCTAATGTTTATTTATTACTTGTTCATAACTAAAAAGGCAAAGCAAAGTTAAACATTTCAGAATAACGCAACTTTCTAACACTCATCTAAAAGAATATTGTTATGGACAATAATAAATTGTTCAAACAACTATTTTTGTTAACTAGCATTAATTATTACCCCACTAAGTGAAAAGTGGAGAAAAAGTTAAGAATGTGAAAAAAAACCCTCAACTATGTGGCATTAATATAGATAAAGACAGTTAGAAACAATAATAATTTGTGTAATAAATTATTATTTTTGATAAAATTTAATTAACCATTAAGTCACTCCAAGTGAAAAATAGACAAATAGTTAAAGATTTTAGAAAAAACCGCAATAATAATAAAATATTAAAACAATTATTTTCGTTAACTTAAAATAATTATTACTTCAATCTAATTGAAAAGTGGACAAAAAGTAAAAAAATCCAGAAAAAACCGCAACTATCTAATAATAATATGGAAGAAGATAGCTATAAACAATAATAATTCTCAAAAATAATTATATTATAATTAAATATTATCTCACTCTAAGAAAAGTCGAAAATTTTTTGAAAAGTTCAGAAAAGATAGAAATTTCTAGCATTATTCAAAGAGAATATTATGAATAATAATGAATTATTTAAACCTTCATTTTTACTCAATTTAAAATTAACATTACCTCACTCTAATTGAAAATTGGACGAAAAGTGGAAAATTCTTGAAAAACTGTGACTTTCTATCTCTATTCTAAGAGAAAATGGCTAAAAACAATAATAAATTGTTTAAACAATTTATGTAAACATCTAATTATCAATATGGAGTGTTATTTTACGAATTTGAAAAAATACTTCTAAATATCATTTCTTCAAAACACAAAAAATGGATTTATTCTGGTGTGGATTCAAACAAATTTCCGGGCGATATGCATACAAATTCGAAAAAAAAATTTCCAATGCATTTTTCGACCCTCCTACTGAGCAATCACATACGTAATATAACTACACTGACACAAATTAAAAACTTTTTCATTCAAATAAATTTTAAGAAAAACAGATTTTTAATTAAGAATTAGAAGAATTTTTTATTTTGTCCTAATTAAAAACTAAAAATTTAATAATATAGAGATCACTGAGTCTGAGCCTAAAATTCTTTTTTTGGTCACTAATCATTTAATAAAAATAATAATAATAACTCTTTATCAATTTAATCATTTTAGATCTTTCAATTTAAGTTTTGGCCCCTATCCGTGACTGAAACAACATTAATTTTCATTACATCAAAGATAACATTAAGATTCATGTCAATTAAATTAAGTTTCAGCCCCTATCCGTTACTGAAATGTTTTATAATATTAACTTAAAAATTTACCAAATTTACAAACAAATAACATTTTTTGGAAAATATACGTCATAATGGAGTTTAGGTCAATTAAATTATAAAATGTCATGCCTAATGCAGGACTGATTCACACTGCCTTATTGAAGAGTCTGGTAAGC
>CAKNYM010051053.1:13362-32080 GCA_932195095.1 Andricus curvator
CAATAAAAAAGGTGGGATGGGATGGGATGGGATGGGATGGGATGGGATGGGATGGGATGGGATGGGATGGGAGATGAATGAGATGTGAATGAGAGCTGAATGGGAGCTGAGAGTGAGCTTGATGTAAGATTTACGATTTTCGGCAGTGAATATTTTTTCCTTGAATTTCTAAAAAAAAAATAGTTTCACTGATTACGTTGCTCTAACTCTAACATCAAGAACAAACTTATATTCTCGTTTCGTAAGGTCAAATCAGCACGAGGAAAAGAATTCAAACCTCTTTTTTTCATGGCTACAAAGCTTCCGACAGGTGCTATCCCCACTTAACGGAGAGGTTAAACACGAGGCATCTCTAAGAAGTGATACTCGTTCGGTTTCTTCGCTAATGAACGGCCGTGAACGCACGAAATTAGTATTCGCATATTTTACCAAAGCCTGGCCGGTCGGTCCCAGCTTTAGGGACAAAATCACGAGCGGTGAATGGAAGTAACTTGCCTCTCATTAGAACCGTGCCCTAAATCTTAAATCCTTGACCTGCACCTCATAGGTGAGATTCGGGAAGGAAAGCCTTATTACCGAGATTTTTGGATAACGAGCCTACACCCCTCTTCAAAAACGCTTCCTCAACGAATTTAAATTTTTAAGCTCTCGTACTCTTTTCTCAGGTTAATAATATTTTCAGCCAGACACACTCAGACAAAAGATTCTTTCATTCAAAGAGAAATAGCCATTGGCTCTCAGTCAAAGAAAAGTTTCCTCAATTCAATTAAATTTTTTTTTATTTGAACAAATTTCGTTTTACGGGAATCGTGTTATTCAAAATAATTATTAACTTTTTCAACCAAAAGTTGGGTTGTTTTTTTGTAAATGCTTAGGGTAAAATGTTTTTCCAAAACACTTTTTTGCCTCGTAAAATGCACAGAACGCTAACAAGAAGTCGACAAATTTAGGAAAAAGTCTGAAATGAAAGCTGGACCTAGACTTTGACCCTTACTGAAAGAAAATAATAGGACTTAAATTTTGCTTCAATTTTTAAAAAACCATGAAATTTAGGTTGTATAGTCCTTTCGGTACTAACAAATATTTTAGATCAGGTGCCAACAATTTAAAAAAAATGTTGTTTCGAACAAACATTGTAAAAAAATTGATTTGAAATGCAAAATTTGTACAACTAATTAAAATATTTAACTTTTTTGATTCTGGTCAGGGATTTCTCACTCTTTCGTAATCCGCAGGAAAATGTGAGAAATCTTGAAAATATTAAAAAGCGGTAAAGGCTACTTTTTGCTTATCTCGTGTATTTTTTTAAGAAAATGAGAATGTTTGATTTTCAGAAAAATCGCCGTTATTTTGTTAATTTTCAACATTTTGAAAATTTCCCTATGGATTTTGAAAGAGTAAAACATTGATACCATTTTTTCAAATAGAAGTAAATTTTCGTGTGTTGGCCATTTTCTAGGGTCGAATATTTTATAATTTTGGAAATTTTATTTTATTTCTAGAATTATCTGATATTTGTTAATATTATTTTGAGCCAGTCAGACCTGAAACTTCATGCCTAATTAACGAATCGCTTGAGCGGCAACTTTTTATTGAAAATACTTGGCATATGAATGGACAGTAAGAATCGGGTAAGATCCGTATCACATAGAAATATAGTCGAAAAGTGATAATTTGATCTTTTAAATTCTCTATCGGAATTTATGAGTCACAATTAATATTGGTATAGTGAAATTTGTCGTCAGAGTTGTGTAATAAATTGAGTCTCTTATTAATACATTTGGAGCCCCGTTTTCATTTTTTAACTGCTTTATACACATGCATATCTAAAATTTCTTACTTTGTAAACCTTACATGATGTAAATCATATTTGATACGATGAAAGATATAAAGTAATCTTAAATCTCTTCTAATCAATTTACATAGGAATCGTGTGAATTTAAAGGTTTTAATTTAAAATTCAACAAATACGTTCCAGTTTGGTTTAATTCACAAAATACGTGACACTTTTTTAGCCACTTTGAATAAGTGGCCTGATGGTGCATTTGTTTATAGAACATTTTTATAATATTAACAAATATGTTGGAAAGACAAATTTTCTACGAAACATCACTTTTAAACCAAATTAAACTCGTTTTCCTGAAAGCAGAATCTACTTCTGGGAAAAAAATTAATGAATAGTGATTTGTTTATAGATTTTGTTTATAACGTTAATGTATGTTATCGCACAATAGAGTCAAATCATTTGTCATGACTTTGAGGACAACTTCAAAACATTTTGAAGAAAACACGACTCATTTCTTGCTCTTAAATGCAGAATTTTACATTTGTTTATGTAATTTGTTTATGAAATTAATACACATTAATTAGATTCAACCTTTTTTTTATGCACCACCAACGGTGGAATACAAACATTTGCCAACAAAAATTTTAATGGTAGGATCAACTTTGAAATTTGTTTATTTAAATCAATTTAAGAATATTACATGAATTAACAGTAACAAAAATCTTGCAAAGATCAATTTTTTCACAACACAACACTATAAAACTACTTTGAAGTCGTTTTCAGTGAAAACAGAATGTATTTCTGTAAATAAATGGCCGAATTGTGCATTTGTTCATACATTTTGTTTAAAAAACAAAACAAAAACTTGTTTATAAAAATTATTTTAAGCATTTCCATTCTCTTTAGAATTTATTTAGAAATATTTTTTTCAAAATTCAGAATAGATAAGCAATCATTATTGTGTGCCCTGGGCTAGGATTATTTGTTTATATTTTATAAAATTAAAAATTTATTAAAATAAATAACAAATTTTTTCTTAATTGTCGACAAATTTTCAATCAATTCTGTTAAAGGAACGAAGTCTTCAGAGCGCGAAATGACTAAGATATGCATTTGTTTATATTTATAAAATAAACAATTATTGTTTGTTGTTAAAGTATCATAAGGTAAAGATGTTTCCAAATGATTCAAAATTAATTTTGTTGAAAGAAGAAAGTCTGACGGTTGAAAATTGACGAAAATCTCTACTTGTTTATCGAAGTTATTTAAACAATTAACATTTTTTAATATTGATTAAAACGTTGTATATATTATTTATTGTCGACAAGATTTGAATCAATTGTATATGTTGAAGGAACGAAGTATTTAGAACGCGAAATGACTAAGAGATTCATTTGTTCATTAAATTGTTTATAAAATAAAGAATCATTATTCACAGATAAATCATCCTAAGGGAAGCAGTTCTTCAAGTAATTTAAAATTAATTTTTTTGAAAAAAGGAAATATTCTGGTTGAAAATTGACGAAATTCTCTATTTGTATATCAAATTTATTTAAACAATTAACAATTATTATCAGATATTAAAACATCGAGCATATTATTAATTTTTGACAAATTTTGAATTAATTCAGTTAAAGGAACGAAGACTTTAGAGCGCGAAATGACTGACATACGCATTTGCTTATAAAATTTGTTATAAAATAAACATTTATTGTTCATTATCAAGTATCATAAAAAAAGGATTTTGCCAAGTAATTTAAAATTAATTTTGATTGAAAAAGGAAATCTGCCGTTTGCAAATTGACAAAAATCTCTATTTGTTCATCAAATTTATTTAAACAATTAACATTTGTTTTTAGTTATCGAAACACATATTATTTATTGTCGACAAATTTTGAATCAATTCTGTTGAAGGAACAAAATCTTTACAGCGCGAAATGACTAATATACATTTTTTTATTAACTTAGTTTATAACATTGAAAATTAACTTGTATTTTAAAAATGGTAACTAAACATTGTTTTTACCTAAATCTCGAAGAAGAAAAAAACAATAAAGTCTCCAAGTATTTTTGATCCAGAAGTATAACTTTTACTCATTAATTTGTTAATAAAAAAATAAATAATTTTTTTTAAATGTTGTATCCTGCTGAATATTTTTTGTAAGGGGTGTTTTGACTGATTTCACGATGTTTTAGATTTAGAAAAAAAATGTGTAAGTAGTTGCCAAAAAAAATCTGACTATAAGAAAGGTGAAAAACAGATGCGATATATTTGATAACCGGAAGGGTGGGTGGGGACAAGGAGGTGGTCCCGTTACTTTGATCCCTCTTTAGTTATTCCACTGTTTGAAAACATGCGCGAGTACAATATATAAGTGAAGTTACGCAAGCAGGCCACTTAAATAAGGGCCGGCTGCGCTGCTAACTTGACATGACTTTTTTTGATTTCCTTCACCTACAAGCACGATACTGCCTCTTTTCACAAGTAAAAATAAGATCTAAATTCAAATCAGTCCAAATTTGACTGATTGGACCATTCAAAATTAATTATTCAATCATTGGAAATTACAGCGTTTGACAAAAAACATGACTGATTTAATTAGTAATAACTACTGATCAGACCACTCAAAATTAATTATTTACTCATTGAAAATTACAGCTTTTAATCTAAAACTTGACTGATTTAATAAGTAATAGCTACTAATCAGACCATTCAAAATTAATTATTTAATCAGCCACAGTTATAGTTTAGATAATTCAGGCAGACTGATTTAATTAGTGAACGCTAGTTTTCAAACCATGCAAAATTAGTTATTTAATTAGTGAAAGTTACTTAGAAAATTAAAAATCGCTGCCTTAATTAACGAAAGTTTCGGATTAAACCATTCAAAATGAATTAATCAGTGAAAATTACATTTTTGACAACTCAAAATGACTGATTTAATTAGTGAAAGTCACTTTTCAGATCATTTAAATCACTGCTTTAATTAATGAAATTTACTGGTTAGATCATTTAAAATGACAAAGTGAATTAGTACAAGTTACTGATTAAACCATTCAAATTGAATTGAATAATAAGTGAAAGATACAGTTCAGGTTATTCAAATTACTGATTTAATAGGGTGAAAGTTACTGCTTAGATAATTCAAAATTATTGATTTAATTAGTTAAAGCTACTGATTTGATTATTCAGAATGGAATATTTCATCAGTGAAATCTACAGTTTAGAATGTTTATATCATTCAAAATGACTGATTCAATTAGTGAAGGTAACTGATTCGATAATTAGAAATTACTAATATAATTAGTGAAAGTTACTGATTAGGCCATTTAAACAAAATTAATCAGTGAATGTTACAATTTATATAACTAAAAATGACTGATTTTATAAGTGAAAATTACTTCTTAGATCATTAAAAAGAACTCATTTCATTAGTGAAAGTTACTGATTAGGCTATTCAAATTGAAATCATTAAAATGAATTAATTAACAAGTTAACATTACAGTTTAGTTTAGATCATTTAAATTAATTATTAGAATTATTGAAAGTGCCTGGTTAGATAATTTGAAATGATTGTTTAATTAGTGAAAGCTACTGATTATAACATTAAAATGAATCAATTAATCAATGACAGTAAGAGTTTAGAACTGTTAGATCATTAAAAATGACTGATTTAATTAGTGAAGGTAATTGATTCGATAATTAGAAATCACTGTTTTAATTTAATGAAATTTACTAATTAGGCTATTCAAACAATTAATCAGTGAATGTTACCTTTCAGATAATTAAAACTGATTGATTCAATCAGTGAATGTTACTGATTGTATCATTCAAAATGACTTATTTAATTAGTGAAGTTAACTGGATAGATCAATAACAATAACTGATTTAATTAGTGAAAGTTACTGATTAGACCATTCAAAGTGAATTAATTAATCAGTGAAACTTACAGTTTAGATCAAATCATTCAAATGACTGATTTAAATATTGAAAGTTTCTGGTTAGATAATTCAAAATGAGTGATTTAATTAGTGAAAGCTACCGATCAGATCATTAAAAATTTGATTATTTAATCAGAGAAATTTAATGATTATAATTTTATCACAATTTATTGTAATTTATATAACTATATCTTCTCTTAGAGAAATGCTAGAAAATTGCGGTTTTTTCTAAAATCTCAAACTTTTTTATAACTTTTCAGTTAGAGTGAGTTAATAATGAATTAATCATAGTTAACAAAAAAAATTGTTTAACACTTTTTTATTTTTATAATTTTTTGTCAAATTTTGCAATGTAATAAAATATTTACTCAAACAATTTATTCTTGTTTATAACTATCTTCTCTTAGAGTAATGCTAGAAAGTTGCGGTTTTTCGTGAAATTTTCAACTTTTTGTCAAATTTTCAATAAGAGTAAGGTATTAATTAATTCAATATAATAAAATATTTGCTTAAACAATTTATTATTGTTCATAACCTTCTTCCCTTAGAGTAATGCTAGAAAGTTGCGGTTTCTTCCAAAATCTCAAATTTTTTGATAACTTTGTAGTGAGAGTGAGTTAATAATTAATAAAAGTTAACAAAAATAATTGTTTAAACACTTTTTTAGTTGTTATAACAATATTCTCTCACAATTAATAAAATGCTAGAAAGTTGCGGATTTTTATGATTTTTTCAACTTTTTGTCAATTTTTCAATTGGAGTATGATATTAATTAATGCAATATGATAAAATATTCACACAATTAATTTATTATTGTTTATAACTATCTTTTCTAAGAGTAATGCTAGAAAGTTGCGGTTTTTCGTGAAATTTTCAACTTTTTGTCAAATTCTCCATTAGAGTAAGGTATTAATTAATTCAATATAATAAACTATTCGCTCGAATAATTTATTATTGTTTATAACTATCTTCTCTTAGAGTAATGCTAGAAAGTTGCGTTTTTTTTCTTAAAACTCAACCCTTTTTATAACTTATCAGTGAGAGTGAGATAATAATTAAAGAAATTCAACAAACGTAATTGTTTAAACAATTTTTCATCATTCACAACAATATTCTCTTAGAATAACGGTAAAAAGAGGTCCGTGTTAAACCTTATAGGTTTACCGGAACACCTAAATATCAATTTTTTCCAACAAAAAAGTAATTCCTTATTTTGTTCTATATTTGAACAAATTTAGTGGGCAAGAGCATGCGAATGGAAAAACAAAATTCTGAATGCGTTTTTGGATCCCCCTAAACATTAATTTCGAATCTTTAATTTCAGGTATAAATTTATAAAATTTATTAGTGTTAAAGGTGTTTAATTTTAAATGTCAGCCTCTTTATTTCTTTAGAGCTTAGAAGAAGAACTCCATATGGAAGTTTTCAGGTTATCAGGGAATTTAAAAGGCATAGACAAGACCCAAGCATTTCTTATTCAAACAGGAGATAATTACGAGTATCATCTACTGTCAGAAAGTTTTTATTTGTCAACTGTAATTCATATCTTTTCGTCTAGGTCTAGAAGGAGTAACAAACAAAATATTTAATGTTGTTTCTTTCGACCCAGCCGAATTCTTTTCTTCCAGAGCTCCTCAAGTAGAGATCATACAATATTACAATATTACAATATAAAATTAAAACATACTTTCCCTCCAGCACCCATCGATCACTCAGAAAAATATTTTTCTTGAATTAAAGAAACCGTTTCTCAGGGCTAATTTTTGTCATTTAACCAAAAATAACCATTTCTTTGAATCACAGAACATTTTCTCTGGTAGAGGCCAATGAATGTTTTTCTTTGATTTAAAATGATTTTCTTTATTTTCATGTTAATTTTGTTTCAATGAAAAAAGATATTTTTTTCAAATTTATTTTGATTCAAAAAAATAGTTTTGTGTTTCAATGCATTTTCTTGTTTAATTAAAATGCTTCTCTTAATTTTAATGGTTTTTTAGTGAAATGAAAAAATTATGTTCCAGGAGACTATCATTTATTTTATAAGAAAAAACAAATGTTCAAGTAAGCAATTTTCAACTAAAAAGTATCATTTTCCTACCAAAAATTGAATAGTTAAATTTTCTGTTGAAAACATTAATTTTCAATAACAAAAAAAGATGAATTCTCAACCAAAAAGATAAATTTTTAAATAAAGTAATGAATCTTCAACAAAAGAAATAGAATTTTTAATAAAGCAGTTCAACTTTCTACAAAGTAGTTGAAATTTCAACCAGAAAAGATGAATTTTCCACCAAGAAGATTAATTTTCTACCAAAAAAGATAAATTTTCAACAAAAAATGTAATCTTTGATATTGCAACTAAAAAATATTTTTACTTTAAATCAAAAACAGTTGAATTCAGCCAAAAAGACGAAATTTCAACGAAAGAGTTAAATTTTCAACCAAAAAAGATATTGTCAGTTGAGACAGAAAAAAAATGTCAACAAAATTGTTGAATTTTTAAGCCAAAAAGAAGAAAAAGAAAATTATTGATTGGGTCTCTTCCTTGATTTTAAGAAATTTGTTTTGACTGAAAAAATTTCATTTTCGGTTGGAAATTAATTTTTTCGACTGAAAATTTAACTATTCAATTTTTAGTTGAAAATTTATCTTTTTTAATTACAAATTTAACTATTTAATTGATAATTCATCTTTTTTCAGATGAAAATTCAAGTAATTGGTTGAAAATTCATGTATTTTGTTGATAATTCACCTTTTTATTGTAGAAAATTAATCTTCTTGGATAAAAAATCAACTGTTTAGTTGAAAATACATTTCTTTGGTTGAAAGTTTACCTTTTTCCTAAAAATTATCTTTTTTGTAAAGAATTAATTTTATTTACTGAAAATGTAACTAATCCATTTTTGATTGAAAATTCATGAATTTTGTTGAGAATTTGTATTTTTCGTAGAAAATAAATCTTCTTGGTTAAAAGATAAACTTATTGGTAGAAAATGTAACTTTTTGGTTCAATATTTAACTCTTTTCATCAAAAATTATATTTTTCTTTAAGTTTCATAATTTTAGTTGAAAATTCATCTCTTTGGTTGAAAATTAAACTACTTTGCTAAAAAAGTTTTTTTGTTTTAATTAATTTTATTTGCTGAAAATGTTAGTAATCCATTTTTGATTCAAAATTGAAATTTTTAATTGATAATTGCTTTTTTCTGGTTGAAAATTCAGGAAATTTGTTGAAAATTCGTCTTTGATTTTCGTAGAAAATTAATCTTCTTGTTTAACAAATCAACATTTTGGTTGAATTTTAAACTTTTTTTGAAAAATTAATATTTTCTGCAGATTCATAATATTAGTTGAAAATTCATCTCTTTGGTCGAAAATTTAACTTTTTTCAGGAATTTTGTTGAAAATTCGTTTCTTTATGTTGAATTTAACTGTTTTTGGTTTCGTTGAGAAATAATTTTTTTGGCTGAAAAATCCAATGCTTGCTTTAAAGTTGAACTATTTGTAAAATTAGTTGAAAAAAAATTAATTAGCTTGAAAGTTCAACAATTTGGTAAAAAATGAAACTATTTGTTTGAAAATGTAACTATACCATTTTTAGTTAAAAATTGCTTATTAGGTATCATTTTTGTAGGTGAAAAATTCAGCTTTTGTACAATTATTGAAATCTTTCTGAAATCTTTAATAAATCATTGAACTCTGAAAAATATTTAAAATATTTGGTAATCTTTGTGAAATTATTTAAATCTTTGTGACATTTTTGGAAAATCATTGAAATCTTTGTTGATTTTTCGAAATCTTTGGGAAATAATTAAAATCTTTGTGAAACCTTTCTGAAAGCTTTGGGAGTCTTTGTGAATTCTTTCTGAAATATTTGTGAAATCCTAGAAATCTTTTGGAAATCATTAAAATCTTGGTGCAATCTTTAAAATATAACGGAAATTTTTGTGAAATAATAGAAGTATTTGTGAAATCTCTTAAATCTATCCGATATCTTTGCGGAATATTCGTGAAATTTTTCAAACCTTTATGAAATGTTTGGAAATCTTTGCGAAATATTTGGTAAAATTTGTGAAATTTTTTTAATCTATCCAAAATCTTTTTAATCAATCCAAAATCTTGGCTACATATTTGAAATATTTGTGCAATATTTGAAATCTATCTATCATGGCCAACGGCCATACCACGCTGAAAAATCCAGTTCTCGTCAGATCACTGAAGTTAAGCAGCGTTGGGCGCGGTTAGTACTTGGATGGGTGACCATTCGAGAATACTGTGTCCTGTTGGCATATTATGGGTGTGGTGAGCCCAAACTTGTAGTTATTTATAACTACAAGAAAACTATCCACCTAGAAACACTACCCGAATCGGGTAGTGTCACGCCTACCCTGAAAGGGAAATGGCTTAATGGTATATCGGAAATCTTTGCAAAATAATAGAAGGCTTTGTGAAATCTTTCAAATTTATTCGAAATCTTAGCAAAATATTTGAAATCTTTAAAATCTTTGAGAAATCATTGAAATGTTTGTGAAATTTTATAATATTCTTGAGAAAATTAGAAAAGATGTCTGAATATTTCAGATGTGTTAAAAATGAATCTAGAAGATTAAAAAAAAATTATTTCACAGAATTTTACAAAATATTAGGAAAAATTCGAGCTTTTTCAAAAGTTATTTAAACTTTTAGAAGTTTTGAAGAAATAAAAGAAAATTTGATAAATTTTCGGAAGTGCTTCCAAGTTTTAAAATATTCCAAAACTATTCTAAACCTCTTTAAATTCCTAAAAATATTTTTAGGTGACTCGAATTTTTCTTGTCTAATCTAAAACTGTCTGAATGTAAATAATTGCCTTCAAATCTGCCAAATTATCCTAGGAATATTAAGAAAATTAGAAAAGATTCTTGAATAATTTAGATGTGTCAAAAAAGAATCTAGAAAACAAAAAAATGTTATTTTACAGGATTTTACAAAATATTAGGAAACATTGGATCTTTTTTAAAAGATATTTAGGACTTTTAGAAGTTTGGAAGAAATACAAAATATTTGATAAATTTTCGGAAATGCTCCCAAGTTTTAAAATATTTTGAATCTATTCAAAACCTCTTAAATTCTTAAAAATATTTTTAGCTGACTCGAATTTTTCTTTAAATTTTGAAAAATCTGTCAAAATGTAAAAAATTGCCTTAAGATCTCCCAAATTTTTATGAAATTTTAAGAAAATTTATTTATTTGAAACCTTTCAAAATTCTTATAAAGCTTCTGAAGTTTTGATTTGAATTTACTCGATTTTATTTTTTTATTTTTTAAACTTACCAAATTGAACAATTTTTCTTTCAAATCTTCTACTCTTTTTAGAAAATCAAGGAAATTTTTTGAAATGTTTTGAAATCTTTTTCAATTTTCTCTCAAAGTTTACTTTTCAAAATAAAAAATCATAAAAAATGTCCCCATAAATCTTCAGAAAAGTTTTTTTATTCCTTTAAAAATTGTTAAACCTTCTAAAGTTATGTATTTTTCAAAATTTTAGGAAATAATTCGAAATGTTTTGTAATCTTTTTCAATTTGCTCTTAGAATTCACGAAGAAAAAAATCATTTGAAATTTTCCCATGAGTCTTAAGAATATTTCTTTCATTCTCTTGACGCCCTGAAAAATTGAGTTTACCTAAAAAAATTGAAATCCTGAAATATTAAAAGAATTGTCTTAAAGTCTTCTTATTTTTTTCCACACATTTTGAAATCTTCAGAACTTAAAAATATTCATTGAAGATCAAACCTAAACCATTTAAAATTTTCCCAGAAATCTTTAAAAAAATGTAATCTCAAAATCTTTCAAAATGATTAAATATCTTCTAAATTCTTTTTGCGAATTCTTCAAGATAAATTTTTCCCACAATTTAATTTTTTTTATCTCCTTGAAAATGTAAAAATGTTTAGAAATTATAGTGTGGTAGCAAAATGTTAAGAACAGAATATTATTTCTCAATGTAAAACAATCATTTACAATTCAAATGTTCTCTTCTATCGATAACGTTTAGAAACATTTAGAAATAAATTTTATAATAAAGTAAAATTATTTATATTGCTAATAGATGAAAATTTATCAATTGTAAATCTTTAGAATTCAACTATACAAAGAAAAACATTTTAAATTACGTTATTTTAAACCATAACCGTTGCAAATGAATGAATCTTCCATTGTGAATCTCAAAAAATTAAAAATTGCAATTCGTTAAAATTGATTTATTTTGAATCGCAAATCTTTGAAATTGAATGATTTAAAAAAAAAGTGTAAAATTACAGCATATGAAATTATAAACTTTTCAACTAAATGAATTTGCAATTGTCAATTTTTTAAATCAAAGAATTTAAAATTGCAAATCAGTAAAATTGAAGAATTTCCAATTCTTATTCTTCAAAATTAAAAAACTTTAAACTTCAAATCGTTCAAATTGACGAATTTTCAATTGTAAATCTTTAAAATGTCATCAGCTGAAACACTTTAAACTATAAACATTCCAAATAATGAATTTTTAATTGTGATTTTTCAAAATTGCAGAATTTTCAATTGTAAATCTTCAAAATTGAACTATTCTAGCTGTGAATTCCATTTCGAGTGTTTCCACTTTGTTAGTATTTATAATTATATGGAGCTCATTTCACGAGAACTTTGCTTCCCGTTAGCAAATGTATTTAAAATATTTAGAATTATAGAGGAAGCATCAGTTATTTTTTTCAATAATAGACAAACCAAAGTCTTAATTTTGATCAATTTAAAAATGGAAATTTACAAAAAAATACAACATTACAAAATAATACAAAATTTTTTTTCAAGTACAAAGACAAATCGGACAAATCAAATCTTGTATTCGAAATGATAATTTTTCGAGCTGGGAAAGGGAAGGGAAAAGTTCTGTCGCACCCTATCCCTTTCCTAGCTTTATAATTTCTTTACAAAAATTGTCACAATTACTCTATTTGAAAATTTATGAGCGAAAAGTCTTTTCTATTCATGCGTCAACTTTTAATTATGTCGATGAAAAAAGTTTTTCTGTTTGAAACAGATGACTCAAATATTACAAATGAGCATAACTTCCTCAATCTTCAATAAAGTGTATCAATATTATAGATCAATCGATTTGCCTCGAATCAAGGAATCTTTTATATTTCTGCATCAACTTTGAATTATGTTAGTGAAAAAAGTTTTATGATAAAAAACCGTGTTTTCAAATATTATGCATTACCCTAGCTTCCTTACTCTTCAATAAAATGTATCAATGTTATAGGTGAATCGATCCGAATCAACACAACTTTTCTATTCTTGCATCAACTTTAAATTATGAGAATGAGAAAATTTTTAGTATAAAAATCGATTTTAAAAATATATAAATTACCATAACTTCCCTACTCTTTAATAAATTGTGTTATTATTGTAGGTCAATCGATTTGTCCCGAACCAAGGAATCTTTTATATTCTTGCATCAACTTTGAATTATGTTGAAGAAAGAAGTTTTACTATAAATATCGATTTAAAAAATATATGAAATACCACAACTTCCCTACTCTTTAATAAATTGTATTATTATTGTAGGTCAATCGATTCGTCTTGAATCAATAAAACTTTTCTATTCTCGCATCAACTTCAAATTATGAGAATGAGAAAATGTTTATTATAAAAATCGATTTAAAAAATATGTAAATTACCATAACTTCTCTACTCTTTAATTAAATCTATTATACTTGTAGGTAAATCGATTCGTCTCGAACTAAGAAATCTGTTATATCCTTGCATCAACTTTGAATTATGTTGAAGAAAAAAGTTTCACTATAAAAAACCGTGTTTTCAAATATTATGCATTAGCATAGTTTCCTTACTCTTCAATGAAATCAACACATCTTTTCTGTTCTTGCATCAACTTTGAAGTATACTTTGAGGAAAATAAGCCCTCAAAATTTCGTCAATTTATCGGCAACTATTTTCAAGTTATCGTGTTCAAAAGAAAGTATGACATCCACACACACACACAAACACAAGCACGCACGCATCCACACACACACATCCGGACAATTGCTTAGAACATTGTATTAGACATTTTTAAATTGAGGTAGGTTTAATTAAATTAATTTAAAAATTTTGGAAAATGTTATCATTACAAAGCTTTTTTTTTTAATGTTACGTAATATGTGAACGCTCTTTTTGGGAAATCTTTGTGCAATCTTTGAAATCTTTATGAAATCTTTGGTAATATGAATTTTGTACCTGTATTTATTGTTATTTATTATTGACTATTGTTTATTTATTATTTATTATTTATGTACCATTTTTACATGGTATAATATTATTGTACTATGTACAAATTGTGCCATTCAATATTATAAATCTGTGCCGCTGCCCCCACCTAGAAAAAAAAGGCTCCGCTAACTGAACTAACTGAACTAAAGTAACTAAGAAAGAAAGAGAGAAAAAGTTGTCATGGGGGAAAAGTACTAACTAAACTAAACTAAACTAACTAGACACTAGACGAGACGAGACGAGACGAGAGGAGAGGAGGCAAGTGGAGTTTGAGTGACGTGAGGGTCGTAAAACACTTGAAACAGCACGGGCGGCGCGGCGCTGAGCAGACTCTCCACTGGTCTCCAGTAGCACTCTTGAACCCCTTTGGGGGAGTTTATTTAGCGCCATTCCATTTAACGCCTTTTGACACGATTATCTCTGATCTCGGGATGGTGCCGGATGCCAATATGCCAACATTTCACCTTTTACAAATTTCAAATCACTTCTAGTCTAGAACTCTAGAACTCTAGAATCTAGAATCTAGAATCTAGAATCTAGATGGCCTCCAATTTTCACATTTTGTCAACCGTTTCATAGTTGAGCAATGGCTGTGTTGCACCTGAACATGCAAAACCGCATGGTCCATTAGCCATTAGCCCTTCATGCCTCCCGAATGCCAAATATTCTTTTGACCCTCCTCGAGTCCTGACATAAGAGTTATTGCGATGCTGCTGCTGCTGCTGTCTGCGTGCCAAATTGATTGTATACAACTATTGCTTTTCACCCCTAAATTGCCTAAATTGCCTAAATGTGTTTTGGCTTTTGGGTGCGAGGGAGTCAGTTTACGATTTTAGATTTAGATTGAAAACAAATGTTTTTTCAGCATTACCGTCATTATGTTTGGGAGACCTGATCCGGCAACACTTGGCTTGTTCTTCGATCCATGCCGAGTGGATGTACATTAGGGATTAGGGTGGTCCAACATTTTTTATTATGGGAATTTTCCATGGATAAAAGCACCCTGATGACTTTTCATATGTAAATTACGTTACCAATGCTAACAATATTGATATACCATATTGAATTCAATATGAAAAGCTCTCAATTCCTGAGATCTAAAAGTCGAGATATATTGCATTTTCAATAACAAAATAGTTGAATTTTCAATGACAAAAATTAATTTTTGACCAAACAGTTTTACCAACAACGATATAATTGAAATCTCAATCAGAAAAGACGAATTTTCAATAAATTAATAAAAATAAAATAAAAAAAAAATAAAATTTTTTAACCAAATAGTTTAATTTTCGAACCAAAAGCAGCAATTTTCAATGAAAAAATGAATTTTTAACCAAGCAGATGTATTAACAATAAAATAGTTCAACTCTCAAGCAATTGAATTTTCGATCTACAAAGATGCATTTTCAACCAAACAGTCGAAATAAAAAAAATGTTAATTCCACAAACAGTTGCATTTTTAACCAAATAGTTGAATTTTTAAGCGAAAAAGATAAAACTTATAGAAGACAGTTGGATTTTCAACAAAAAAGTTAATTTTCAACCAAGAGAGATTTTTTCTTTTTATTTTTTACCATAAAAGACAATTTCTTAATCCAAAATGATGAATTTGCAATAAAACAGCTGAATTTTGAACAAAAAAGTTCATTTTCAAAAAAAAAAAAAAAAAATTTCAACCAAGAAAGATGACTTTTCTACCACAAAGAATAACTTGTTGATCCAAAAGGACGTATTTTCAACAAACCAGTTAAATTTTCGAGCAAAAAAGTAGATCTTAACAAAAAAGTTTAATTTTCAACCAAATAATTAAACTTTCCACAAAATAGGGGAATTTTAAACCAAAAAGCTGAATTTTTAACCTACAAAGATGAATTTTCAACCAAATAGTTGAATTTTGAAACAAAAAATAGAATAGTTAAATTTTCAATTTAAAAAATTACTTTTCAACAAAACAAAAAAAAAGAATTTCCAACAATATGAAATCAACGGAAAAAGACAAATCTTGAACTAAATAGTTAGGTTTTCAAGCCATAAAGTCGAATGTTTCAGAAAATAGTTGATTTTTATTCCAGAAAAGATGAATTTTTAACAAGAAAGTTAGTTTTTAATCAAGAAAGATGAATTTTTAACCAAATAGTGGAATTTTTAACTAAAAATGGCATCGTTAAATTTTTAGTTGAAAAACTTTATTTTCAAAGAAAAACCCAGAATTTTCAACCAGTTTAAGTAATTAATTTTTTGTTGAAAATTTATCTGTTTTAAGTTAAAATTCAACTATTTTGTTGAAAATTCATATTATTTGGTAGAATCTCATTAGTTGAATTAAACTTAATCTTTTTCGTTGAAAGTTAATTTCTTTTGTTGAAAATTCAACTATATTATTCAAGCTTGTTGAAACTTTGTTTTTTTTTATTGAACATTTATTTTTTTCTACTGAAAATTTAACTATTCTACTTTTGGTGAAAAATTTCCTTTCTTCGGTTGAAAGTTTATATTTTTTGTTCAAAATTCATGTATTTTTTTGAAAATTTGTCTTTTTTTTGCTTCAAAATATTTTTTAGTTGAAAATTCATGTATTTCCTAGTAGAAAATTAATCTTTGTGGTTGAAAATTCAACCATTTTGTTGAAAATTTGTCTTTTTTTTTGTTGGTTAAGAAATTATTTTTCCATTCCACTTTTTTGAAAAAAATGTATCATTTTTTATTGAAATTTAATGTTTTTGGTAGAAAATTCATCTGTTTGTTTGGTTTACTTTTTTTGATTGATTGAAATTATTTTTGCTGATCGAAAATTCAACTATTCTCTTTTTGGTTAAAACTTTATATCTTTCTTTGAAAATTAATGTATTCTGTTGAAAACTTGTGTTTTTGGGGTTCAAAATTTGTTTTTCAAACTGAAATTGTATAACTTTCCTATTTTTGGTTGGAAATTTACCCTTTTTTTGTTGAAAATTTGCCTTTTTGGGTAAAAAATTAATCTTTTGGCTTAAGAAATCAAATATTTGGTTAAAATTTTATATTTTTAGTTGAAGATTGATCATTTTAGCTAAAATTGTATTTCATTAACT
This sequence comes from Andricus curvator, assembly GCA_932195095.1. NCBI lineage: Eukaryota > Metazoa > Arthropoda > Insecta > Hymenoptera > Cynipidae > Andricus > Andricus curvator. The sequence goes on from CAKNYM010051053.1 coordinate 30,450, forward strand.
GAAAATTCAATTATTCAATTTTTTGTGGAAAATTGATCTTTTTTGTAGAAAACTATTCTTCTTGGTTGAAGATTTAACTTTTTTGTTAAAATTTCTTCCTTTTCTGTTGAAAATTTATTTTTCTATCTAAAAATGTAACTATTCTATGTTTGGTTGAAAATTTAATTCTTGAGTTGAAAATTTAACTATTTTGTTAAAAATTCTTTTTTTGTTGTTGAAAATTTACTGTTCTAACTAAAAATTTAACTATTCCATTTTTGATTGAAAATTTATTTTTTGGTTGAAAACTTATCCGTTTTAGTTGAAGTTTTATGAATTTTGTCGTTTCAATCATTTTAGTTAAAAATTTATTGCATTAACTAAAAATTTATTTCATTAAATGAAAATTCAACTATTCAATTTTTTGTGGAAAATTTATCTTGTTTGTAAAAAATTATTCTTTTGGTTGAAAATTTAACAATTTTGTTAAAAATTCTTCTTTTTTTTAGAAAATTTATTTTTATAACTGAAAATTTAGCTATTCCATTTTTGGTTGATAATTTATTTCTTGAGTTGAAAATTTAACTATTTTGTTGAAAATTCTTTTTTTTGTTGTTGAAAATTTACTTTTCTAACCGAAAATTTAACTATTCCATTTTTTATTAAAATATTGTTTTTTGGTTGAAAATTTATCCGTTTTAGTTAAAAGTTCACGTATTTTGTTGAAAATTTGTCATTTTGGGTAGAAAATTAATCTCTCGGCTTGAAAAATCATCTATTTGGTTAAAAACTTATCTTGTTGGTTGAAGATTAATCATTTTAGTTACAAATTTATTTCATTGACTAAAAATTTATTTCATTAACTGAAAGTTCAATACTATTCAATTTTTAGTGGAAAATTTATCTTGTACGTAAAAAATTATTCTTCTTGGTTGATAATTTAACTTTTTTTTTTAAATTCGTTTTTTTGGTTAAAATTTTTTGTCTTGAGTTGAAAATTTGAATATTTTGTTAAAAGTTCTTTTTTTTTATTGAAAATTTACTTTTCCACCTGAAAATTTAATTATTACATTTTTTATTATAAATGTATTTCTTTGGTTGAAAATTTATCCGTTTTAGTCGAAAGTTCATATATTTTGTTCAAAATTTGACTTTCTGGGTAGAAGTTTAATATCTTGGTTTAAAAATTCATCTATTTGGTTAAAAACCTATATCCTTTCAGTAGAAGATTGATCATTTTAGTTCCAAATTTATTTCTTTAACTGAAAATTCAACTATTCCATTTTTCGTGGAAAATTTATCTTTTTTGATAGAAATTTAATCATCTCGGTTGAAAATTCTTCTGTTTTGTTAATAATTGAACTATTTTCTTCAAAATTTATTTTATTTACTGAAATTTTGACTATTCTATTTTTGGTTGCTAATTTATCCTTTTTAGTTGAATACTGGTCTTTTTTGGATTAAAAATTCTATTATTTTAGTAGAAATTTCATATTTTTGGGTTGAAAATTCAACTTTTTTTTCAAATTCATATTTTCGGGTTAAAAACTTAAAAATAAACTTTTTCTGTATTGACTGAAAATTTTTTTTTTTGCTGAAAATTCAACTCTCTTGTTGCAAATTCTTCTTTTTGGTTTGAAAATTAGTCTGAT
>CAKNYM010051053.1:32090-79241 GCA_932195095.1 Andricus curvator
ACTCTCTTGTTGCAAATTCTTCTTTTTGGTTTGAAAATTAGTCTGATCCAACAAATTTGTGAAAAATTTTTTATTATTATTATTATACATATTAATATTTTTGTGGAAATATCAACTATTACATTTTGGGTTGAGAATTCATTATTTTTATTGAAGATTGATCAGTTTAGTTGAAAATCGAACTATTTTGTTAAAAATTCTTTTTTTCTTGGTTGAAAATGAAATGATCCATAGATGCCTTGACGTGTTGGAGGTATGTATGTAATTATGCAGAGCTGCGACAAATTATGCGCATTAAATTAGGATATTGTTCCTGCATTGTCTTTATGGGATTCTTGAGCTTTGCTCTTCAGAGTCGGAGTCGTGAACTGCTCAAAGTGTCTTGACTTTTGACTCTTGACCGCAAGTCGAGCCGCAAGTCTTGTAAACTGATGTAAGGCTGTAAAGTGTAAACTGTAAGGCTTCTTCTTTAGAGTCGGTAAAAGTGCTAATCTATACTGCTATTTCCATTCGCTATTGGCTATTGGCTATTGGCTGTTGGCTATTGTCTATTGGCTGCGGCAGTCTGAAGGATGCATTTACTGAATTCATTCCTTTCAATAAATTAAACACGAGTTCAAAGTCTTCAGCAGGAAGACCTTTCTTTTCTTGCAATTTCTTATGCTGACTTTTATGTTTTAACACAGGGTTCCTACAAAATCCCAATTTCAAAATTCCCTGATTTTCCTTCATTTTTCCCTGACAAATTTTTCATTTATCTTGACCGTTCAGAATTTTTATTTCAGGTAAAAAAAACTTCCTCACACCTAGGTGTCCTAGTAGATCAATAATGTTAGTGTAAAAAAATCTGCCCGCTTCGCGGGCACATTCTCATCGCGCGCTTCGCGCGCGGCTCGCTTCGCTCGCAAGTTTGAGCGCGTCTAGGGCGCGCAACTGTTAGATCTCGCGCTTCGCGCTCGATTATGTATTCACCTCGCGCTACGCGCTCGGGCGTATCTACATCGCGCTTTACGCTCGGTTGCTCTAGATTTTTCAACTTCGTGTTCGACTTCGATGAAAAGAAAAAGTTTGTTTGCAAATATTATAAAATTATCAAAACCTCTACATATTAAGTGATTGTTAAATTTGTTTTTATTTTAGACTGAAAAGGAACTTCATTTACTCAAGGTTCTATCGACCTTAAGGAACACATTCTCATCCAGACACTCGCGCTCGATATTTGATTTGAAAATCATTTGAACCTTGCGTTCCACGCTCGGTTCTGTGCATTTGATTTTTCTATTTTCAATGCTGTTTTTTACGAATAAAACAAAAACTACGCGTCATATCAAAAAGTGAATGATAAGAAATTTGTAGACCTTTTTTGGGTGCACAATTTTGGTGGAATAATCTTTTCTCGTATCTTGCATAGTTTCACAGCAAAATGGAATTTTTGATTATTTTTTTGTGCGATCAAAATTTGAATTTTTTATTTTTCGAAAAATTCAAAAAGTTGTTATGAAAATATTATAGGGCGTTCAAAAAGCAACGTTTTTCTCCTCTTGACTTTTTTTCATATCGTGCGTTTTTCGGCTTAAAATGTACATTTTCGTTTGTTTTTTGGAATTTTGAAAATGCTATAACTCCAGTAATTTTTGTTTTATCACGAAAAGTCATTAGAATATTTTGTACGTCATTTTGCGTACTACTAATAACCATACATAGAATTTTTAAATCTTCAAAAAAAGTGGTCTCAAAAATTTTCAAAATGTGCTCACTTTTTGAATTTTCATCCAAAATAGCTGGTTAACGAACTTGTTCTCTATTTTTCGGCCATAAAAAAGTGTGCCAAAGCTCAATCAAATCTGATCATTTTTTCGAAAGTTATCGTGGCTACAGACAGACAGACAGACAGACTACAGACAGACAGACACCTTGGTAAAAACCGTTTTTTCTGGCTCAGGGGGTCTCAAAACGTGGAGATTTGATGAAAACCGACTATGTCAAATTTTACATAAAACCAATACCTTCTCATTAGAATGAGAATGTAAAAATGGTTTCTTAATTTATTTGAAACACTTTTAGAGACAATAGTCAATAGGCATACCGAATTTTATAAGAGATCGTCCACGAATTACATGAGACATACTTAAAATACATGAATCTGGAACCAAAAATGGCCGAATTAAATTTTCAGTTAAAACAATTTTCAACCAAGAAATAAGGAATTTTGAACAAAATAGTTCTATTTTCAACCAAAGTGATGAATCTTCGATAAAAAAATAAATTCTCAACTGAATGTATAATAGTTGCTATTTAAAACAAAAAATATGTTAATTTTTTATCAAAAACGTTTTAATTTAACCCAAAAATACGAATTTTCAAAAAAATTGTTAAACCAGGCTTATTTTCAAACCAAAAAAAAAGAATTTTTAACAAAAGAGTTGAATTTTCAACCAAGAAAGCTTTCTCAGCCAATAAAGAAAAAAATTTAATTTTAGTTTTTAACCCGAAATACAAAAAAAAAAACAAATTTTTAACAAAATACATAAATTTTCAACTGAAAAAGATTACTTTTCAACCAAAAATAGAATAGTTAAATTTTCAGTTAGAAAAATAATTTTCAATAAAAAAAATCTGCCCGCTTCGCGGGCACATTCTCATGGCGCGCTTCGCTCGCAAGTTTGAGCGCGCCTAGGGCGCGCGACTGTTGGATCTCGCGCTTCGCGCTCGATCATATATTTATCTCGCGCTTCGCGCTCGATTATGTATTCACCTCGCGCTACGCGCTCGGGCGTATTTGCATCGCGCTTTACGCTAGGCTCCTCTAGATTTTTGAACTTCGTGTTCGACTTCGATGAAAAGAAAAAGTTTGTTTGCAAATATTATAAAATTATCAAAACCTCTACATATTAAGTGATTGTTAAATTTTCTTTTATTTTAGACTGAAAAGGAACTTTATTTACTCAAGGTTCTATCGACCTTAAGGAACACATTCTCATCCAGACACTCGCGCTTCGCGCTCGATATTTGATTTGAAAATCATTTGAACCGTATGATAGGAACAAAAAAGTTGGAGCGCACTTACGGCGTGCGATTTGGCAAATACACTGAGCGCGCACTTTGTGCTTCGTGTTATATGTTCTTCATATACAAATTACTAAATTTGTATTTGATTTCAAATGAAAAGTAATGATATAATTGAGGCGACAAATTTTATTAGTTAACATTTTATTTTAGCTTGTGCCGTTTATCAAAAAAGTTAATTTTTTCATTTTGAATATATTCTTACCACAAAAATTGATTACGGGTGTGTAAGTCTTTTTTGAATGCACAATTTTTGTTCATTTATATGTTTTCGTACCTTGCATTGTTTTTTCAAAACTTTGATTTTTTTTACTGTCAATGTTATTTTCACGAATAAAACAAAAACCACGCATCCTATCGAAACATGAGTCACAATAAATTTGTACCTCTTCCATGGATGAACAAATTTTGTTTCGGTCATTTTTTCGTAGCTGGTAATATTCGTCTGAAAATTTGATTTTTCTATTTTCAATGCTGTTTTTTACGAATAAAACAAAAACTACGCGTCATATCAAAAAGTGAATGATAAGAAATTTGTAGATCTTTTTTAGGTGCACAATTTTGGTGAGATGATCTTTTCTGGTATCTTGCATAGTTTTACAGCAAAATGGCTTTTTTGATTTTTCATTAATTTTTTGTGCGATCAAAATTTGAATTTTTTATTTTTCGAAAAATTCAAAAAGTTGTCATGAAAATATTATAGGGTGTTCAGGAATCAACGTTTTTCTCCTCTTGACTTTTTTTCATATCGTGCGTTTTTCGGCTTAAAATGTTCATTTTCGTTTGTTTTTTGGAATTTTGAAAATGCTATAACTCCAGTAATTTTTTTTTTATCACGAAAAGTCATAAGAATATTTTGTTCGTCATTTTACGTACTACTAATAACCGTACATAGAATTTTCAAATCTTCCAAAAAAGTGGTCTCAAAAATTTTCAAAATGTGCTCACTTTTTGGATTTTCATCCAAAATAGCTGGTTAACGAACTCGTTCTCTATTTTTCGGCCATAAAAAAGTGTGCCAAAGCTCAATCAAATCTGATCATTTTTTCGAAAGTTATCGTGGCTACAGACAGACAGACAGACAGACAGACAGACTACAGACTACAGACTACAGACAGACAGACACCTTCGTAAAAATCGTTTTTTCTGACTCAGGAGGTCTCAAAACGTGGACATTTGATGAAAACCGACTATGTCAAATTTTACATAAAACCAATACCTTCTCATTAGAATGAGAATGTAAAAAGGCGAATTTCCAAATAAATAGTTAAATTTTCAACCAAAGAAATGAATTTTCAACCAAGAAGATTAAATTTCTATCGAAGACGATACATTTTCCACAAACAATCAAATAGTTAAATTTGCAGTCAAAGAAATAAGATTTTAACTGTAATAATTCAATCATCAACCAAAAAAAAAAGATGTTTTAAAGAATAGTTCAATTGTCAAGACAAAAGAATAGTTTTCTATCAAAAAAATTCAACACAATACATAAATTTTCAACTCAAAAAGATTAATTTTCAGCCAAAAATAGAATAGTTAAATTTTTAATTATAAAAATGAATTTTCAACCAAAGAATTTAATCTTCGATGCAAAAAATAAATTCTGAACGAAAAGTATAATAGTTGAGATCTCCACCGAAAAATATTTTTATCTTTATTCAAGAACAGTTGAATAAACCCAAAAATACGAATTTTTAACAAATTTGTTGAATCAGACTAATTTTCAATTCAAAAAGAAGAGTTTTCAAAAAAAGAGTTGAATTTTCAACCAATAAAGCTTTTTCAGTCAATACAGAAAAAAATCTAGGTTTAGTTTTTAACCAGAAATGCAAAAATAAAAACTAGTTTTCAAATAAATAAATTAATTTTAACCATAATAGATAAATTTTCAACCAAAATAGAATATTGAAATTTTCAGTTAGAAAAATAAATTTTCAATTACATATAATGATTATTCTTCAACCAAAAAATGAATTTTTAACCAAATAGTTCAATTGCCAAGCCTAAAGAATAGTTTTCTACCATGAAATACACATTTTCAAGACATACATAAATCATCAAAAATTGAATAGTTTAATTTTCAGTTATAAAAATTAATTTGAAACCAGAAAAACGAAGTTTCAACAAAATAGTTAAATTTTCAAACAAATGGAATAAAATTTCAATAGAAAATAGAATACTTACTAAACTTTCAGTAATCAGGATGGATTTGGTTGTCTTTTCCAATTTCTCCCTCTTTTTCTTTTGTTATATGTCTGTCTCTAATGAGCCGATTACAATGTTGTCTAGAAACGTGTTTTTTTTAAACTGAGTTCTAGATTGATAATATATTTGAGCCTTTTTGTTCAAAAATAAATTTTTGCCCGAATTGTCTTTTCAGTACTGTGTTTAAAAATTTAATATAAAAAATTAAAATTTTCAATTAGAGGAATAAATTTTCAAGCAAAAAAAAAACGAAATTTCAACAAAATATTTAAATTTTCAACGGAAGAAATGAGTTTTTGAGCAAAAAGACGATTTTTTAAACAAAATAGTTGAATTTTAACTCAAAACAAATACATTTTCAACTTAAAATAGCATAGGTAAATTTTCAGTAAAAAAATTAATTTTCAACCAAATAAAATCAATTTTGAACAAAATAGTGTAATTTTCAGCAGAAAAGTAAAATTTTTATAAAAAATGATAATGTCTAGCAAAAAAATTTTTTTTTAATGAAATACATGAATTTTCTCTTCAGTTTATTGAAAAATGCCTGATTTTCTAGAATTCCGTGACGTGGCAACCCTGTAACAGATATTTAAAAAATAAATTCGATCCTCTATATAAAAAGTTGAAACTTTTTTTTAATTCTAATCGTTAAGACGTTAAATTTAATATTTAAAAGTAGCAGCGAATAAAGAAAATATTTTTATAATTTCGAACTTGCAGATGCCTCATATTTATCAGTTCGGAAGTTTTGGGGTTGTTTTAACATCCCCAAACGCCTAAACATTTAAGCAAGGAAATCGAAATTTACTCAAAACCAAAAATACGGGATATTTTTTGACTGAATTCAAGTAAGGAAATCAACATTTTCAAAAAACTAAGACCACAGGGAATTTTTTGATTTTGGGATCAGAAATCAATTGAAAATAAGTGCAGGAAGTGTCCCATATCAGGAAAAGTGTCTGAATTTATTTTAGGAGATCTTTTAACAGCCCCTAAAGATTCAAACAAGAAAATCAACATTTCCAAAAAACTAAGACTACAGGGAATTTTCTTATTAGGTTACTAGAATCAGAAATCACTTGAAAATAAGTGCAGGAAGTGTTCCATGCCTGGAAAAGTGTTTGAATTTATGTTAAGGGAATTTTTTCTGAAAAAAGATCTTCTCCTTTCACTCCACTGGGAATCGAACCACAGAACTACCGATTTCCGGTCAGGTGCTTTCCCATTAAGCTACTAGAGAGATCTAGAGAAGAAACTTTTTTCAGAAATACACGCATTATTTTGCTGCATGGTACAAATAAAATTTTTTCAAGGAATCTGTATTATCATTAGAGAATAACAGAAAATATTTAACGTCTTTATAGACTAGATTGAGCTATGAAAGAAAAATTATTTTAAATAATTTTTTTCTGAAAAAAGATCTCCTTTCGCTCTGCTGGGAATCGAACCACATTTAATCTTTTAACGTCCCCTAAAGATTCAAGTAAGAAAATCAAAATTTCCAAAAAACTAGGACCACACAGGGCATTTTTTTGATTAGGTTACTGGGATCAGAAATCACTTGAAAATAGTGCAGAAAGCATTTTTATTTCATTTTCACTGAAATTCCAGTAGATTCTCACTGATTCTTCAGCCCTATTGAAAATTCCGATGACGTAATTACGTTGTTGGAAAAGATGTATCCGATGTCCCAATCACAATATTGCCAATTTCCGACACAGTTTCCGACGTAGCTTCATTACGTACTTTACGTCGTCAAAATATTCAATATGGAGTAGAAAAAGTTACTCAAGTTTTTTAAGAAGAAAATTAGAAACACAATATTAACAAGTCAATCTGCGCAAATATTTATTTTTGAAACAAAAAGGCTCAGAAACATTGTGAATCCAAAAATCAGTTGTTTTGAAAAAACACATTCAAAAAGTTCAATATATGCAAAAATAATTGCATAGAAAGTCCTCAAAATATGTTTCCAAACAACTTTGAAATCGGCTCATTAGAGACAAGTATATAACAAGAGGAAAAAAGAGGGAGAGAATTATCTAATGAGTCGATTACAAAGTTGTTTGGAAACATATTTTGAGGACTTTCTATGCAATTCTTTTTGCATATATTGAACTTTTTGAATGTGTATTTTCAAAACAACTAAATTTTTGGATTCACAATGTTTCTGAGCCTTTTTGTTTAAAAAATAAATTTTTGCACAGATTTACTTGTTAATATTGTGTTTCTAATTTTCTTCTTAACAAATTTAACAACAGAGACATTAAGCCACAGACCTAGATATTGTTTCTCTTGAGTTCAGATTTAATTACCGTCCTCAGAGAATCGGTTTCTTCGTCAACTCTCAAATACTCAAGTTTCATTAAGTGGCGCTGAAATTCCAGTAAGATTTTCCACTGAAGAACTCAATGAAATTGATGAAAAAACTCCTGAGTAAAATTTGACTGATTCAAATAGCCAGAAGTATGTATGAGAGTGAGTTTGAGTAAATTTCCACTGATTCGAATTTGGAGAGTAGAGTCAGTAAAGAGTAGAGTGTGGAGTTCGGTGGTCGGAGTGGTTATGCGAATAAAAAAATGCGAGTCGGCTGGCATGGCGGGACGAACAGGTGCCGGTCTAGACTCTTTCATCGAATGCAGTAGGCAGGAGGGAGAGAGAAGAGCAACAGCAACAGCAGCAGCAGCAGCAGCAGCAGAAGAAGAGGAATTGCGTGTACTTGTACGAGTAAGAGTAAGAGTAAGAGTACGGGTACGAGTGAGATGAAGATGGAGAAAGACTGAAAGAGGAAAAAGAAGGATGGCAAGAGGATTTGGACCAGTGAGAAAAACTAAGCCAGAGGAACCAGTTCGCAGTTCGAAACGCCTTGTGTAATGCCAAAGCAAAGCCCAAAACGTCCGGGACCCGGCGCGGCCCTACCCCGCATGTCTGTGCGTCTGCCTGCCTGCAGCCTATACTCTCTACTATACTATAATACTATACCTATAAAGATAAAGGATGAAGAATAAAGAATAAAGGATGAGGGATAAAAAGGAGTAGAGAGAGAGAGAGAGGGAGAAAGAGAGAGAGAGAATGGTGAGGAGAAAGAAAGAGAGAGTTTTTGCATCGCAGACGAGGTCATATCCTGCAAAAATACGTTGACATGTACTTGCATAGAGTGACACTACCAACACCGGAAGATTTTTGTATTGGCATTAGGGTCTTATGAGAAGTTACATGTATAATTACAAACATGCATTTTATACAAAAAAAATGAATTTGTTTGTAATTATACATGTAACTTCTCATAAGACCCTAATGCCAATACAGAAATCTGCCTAAACAATTTTAATACTTGGGTCAATTAAATCCGACATCCTTCAAAAAAGCAGTAAAGATGTCACTGAACAATTACCAGCACCAACTGAAAATTGTTCTGCGTACAAAACATTCTTACTGCTTCCTACGCAGGACCTAGTACACCCAGAAAAAATATTATTTGTAAGAAAAAAATCTTTGCTTAGAAACAAATTTTCTCAAAGAAAAAATATTGTATTCAAAATATTCAACATACAACAATACAATGTCTAGTGTATGTTCGCGTCTTCGAGACTCCTCGAATGACCTAATGACGAACCTTCTATAACCTCTCATAATCTAACTATACCGATATATAAATTTGAAAAATATATTCTTTATCTTCTTGTAATGAGGTAAACTTTTTTAATATTAGGAATACAACAGTAATATATGATATATTTGTTCGCGTCTTAGAGACGCTTCGATTGCCCAATTGAAGAACCTTTCATGACCTACCATAAACTACCAACATCGCCTGTAAATTTGTCAACAAACTTATTTACTTTGTTTTTAAGATTTGTTTTTTAATTGAGAAGATGAGAGTATTGTATCTGATGTGATTGTTTGCGTCTTCGAGACGCGTGGATTGTCATCCATAGTGCTTCGCAGCAGTATTCTTAATTTTAAAGTGATTTATGGTTAAATGAAAAAAATTTGTTGAAGAAAAGGTTTCTTTAATTCAAAAGAAATATTTTTCTGAATGTAAGTGCATCATCCTAACTCATATGCAACCGTTTGGTTCTCCGTTTTCTCCCCGGTGCAATATAAAAAGGATAAAGGCGTCGCGTCGCTTGCAGCAGTTTTCGTACCGCCTGTTCATTAACAGACAAAATTTCAATTCCCCTGCATTACAATGTCCACGTGAAGCATTGATACAGTCCTAAAGGAAATTTGATACGCGTTTTACCAGTTTTTTTTTTAATTAAAAAAGATTTTTTATTAGATGCCTATATTTTGACTCCTTCCTTTTTTGGCTAAATTTTTAGAAATTAGTTTGCCATTTAACATGTTTTATAAACGAGCAACATTTAACGTTTTAATTTTTCAAATAATACATTTTCTTGACATTTTGAAATAGTATACATATGTTTTTTTAATAATTATAGGTATATATAATATTTAATTTTTTTATAATTTTAATAATATTTCTATTCCTACCTGTTGTATGATTCTTATGTTCCACATCCAGAACCATGAATTCAAAATGTGGGATGTCCTCGATTGCAAGCATTCAAATTTAAAGAATTTTCAATTGTAAACCTTCAACGTTGAACTGTTAAAAACAAGACTCGAAATTACATTATTTTAAATTATATACATTGAAAATTAAAGAATGTTCAATCGCAAGTATTCGACATTAAAAAATTTATTTTGAATGGCAAATCGTTAAAATTGAAGATATTTCAAATTGTTAATCTTCAAAATTAAAAAACTCTAAATTTCGTATCGTTAAAATTGAAGAATTTTCCATTTTAAATCTGCCAAAGTAAACTTTTTTTAAAAAACTTTAAAAATTAAATCATTTTAAACTAGAAACATTTCAAATTAATGAACCTTCAATTATAAATCTTAAAATTTACTACATTTTAAATCGCAACTCGTTAAAATTAAAGAATTTTCTATTGTTAATCTTAAAAATCATTGAAATTTAATTTTAAATCTTCAAAATTGCACAATTTTAATTTGCAAATCGCTAAAACTGAAGAATTTTTAATTGCAAATCTTCAACATTGAACTATTTAAAAAAAAGATTTAAAAATATATAACTTTAAACTGTAAACATGCCAAATAATAAATTCCTAAAATTGAATAATTTTAAATTGCAAATTGCAAAATTTCAAGAACTTTTAATTGTAACTCTTCAAAATTGAACAATTACAACAAAAAACATTCAAAATTACAACATTTTAAACTATAAACATCTCAAATCATAAATCGTCAAAAAAACGTACTTTCAAACTGTAAACATTCCAAATAATAAATCCTTAAAATTGCACAATTATAAATTGCAAATCTTAAAAGGTCAAGAACTTTCAATTTTAAATCTTAAAAATTGAACAGTTACAACAAAAACCCGTTCAAAATTACATAATTTGAAACTATAAACATCCCAAATAGTGAATCTTCAAAATTGTTAAAATTGAAGACTTTTCGATTGTAGATCTTCAAAATTACATCAGTTTAAACTATAAACATCCCAAAGAGTAAATCTTCAAAATTAAGTCATTTTAAGATATAAATATCCCAAATAATGAATCTTTAAAATTGCACAATTTTAAATTCAAAATTGTTAAAATTCAAGAACTTTCTATTGTAGATCTTCAAAATTACATCAGTTTGAACTATAAACATCGCAAATAATAAATCCGCAATTGCGAATATTCAAAATTGCAGAATTTTTAATTATTGTTAATCTCCAAAAATTGAACTATTCAAAAAATTTTAATTCTATTTTTTTAAACTATAAACATCCCAAAGAGTGAATCTTCAAAATTACATCATTTTAAGCTATAAACATCCCAAATAATGAATCTTTAAAATTGCACAATTTCAAATTCAAAAATTGTTAAAATTCAAGAACTTTCTATTGTAGATCTTCAAAATTACATCAGTTTGAACTATAAACATCGCAAATAATAAATCCGCAATTGTGAATATTCAAAATTGCAGAATTTTTAATTATTGTTAATCTATGGCCAACAGCCATACCACGCTGAAAAAACCAGTTCTCGTCAGATCACTGAAGTTAAGCAACGTTGGGCGCGGTTAGCACTTGGATGGGTGACCATTCGAGAAAACTGAGTGCTGTTGGCACATCGTGGGTGTGGTGAGCCCACACTTGTAGTTATTTACTACAAGAAACTATCCACCTAGAAACACTACTCGAATCGGGTAGTGTCACGCCTACCCTGAAAGGGAAATGGCTTAATGGTATACAAAAATTGAACTATTCAAAAAATTTTAATTCTATTTTTTTAAACTATAAACATCCCAAACAGTGAATCTTCAAAATTACATCATTTTAAGCTATAAACATCTCAAATAATGAATCTTCAAAATTGTACAATTTTAAATTAAACATGGTTAAAGTTGTAGAATTTTCCTTTGTAAATCTTCAAAATTATATCAGTTTAAACTATAAACATTCCAAGTAATTTTAATTGTAAATCTACAAAAATTGAAGTATTCCAAAAAAATTCAAAATTACATTATTTCAAACTATAAACATTCCAAAGAGTGATTCTTCAAAATTGCAGAATTTCAAATTGCAAATCGCTAAAACTGAACAATTTTCAATTGTAAATCTTCAACATTGAACTATTTAAAAAAAAAGATTTAAAAATATATCATTTTAAACTGTAAACATTCCAAGTAATAAATTCTTAAAATTGCCTAATTTTATATTGCAAATCGTAAAATTTCAAGAACTTTCAATTGTAAATCTTCAAAATTGAACAATTACAACAACAAAAAACATTCAAAATTACAACATTTTAAACTATAAACATCCCAAATAGTGAATCTTCAAAATTGCACAATTTTCAATTCAAAATGGTTAAAATTGAAGACTTTTCGATTGTCGATCTTCAAAATTACACCAGTTTAATCTATAAACATTCCAAAGAGTGAATCTTCAAAATTAAATCATTTTAAGCTATAAAAATCCCAAATAATGAATCTTTGAAATTGCACAATTTTAATTTCAAAATTGTTCAAATTCAAGAATTTTCTATTGTAGATCATCAAAATTACATCAGTTTAAACTATAAACATCGAAAATAATAAATCCGCAATTCTGAATATTCAAAATTGCAGAATTTTTAATTATTGTTAATCTAGAAAAATTGAACTATTCAAAAATTTTTTAATTCTATTATTTTAAACTATAAACATCCCAAACAGTGAATCTTCAAAAGTACATCATTTTGAGCTATAAACATCCCAAAATAATAAATCTTCAAAATTGTACAATTTTAAACTAAACATGGTTAAAATTGAAGAATTTTCCATTGTAAATCTTCAAAATTATATCAGTTTCAACTATAAACATTCCAAATAATTTTAATTGTAAATCTACAAAAATTTAACTATTCCATAAAAATTCAAAATTACATTATTTCAAACTATAAACATACCAAAGAGTGATTCTTCAAAATTGCAGAATTTCAAATTGCAAATAGTTGAAAATTTGTCAATTGTAAATCTTTAGAATTGAACTGTACCAAAAAAAAGGTTTAATTACGTTATTTTAAACCATAACCATTCCAAATGAATGAATCTTCCATTGTAAAACTCGAAAAATAAAAAATTTCAACTCGTTAAAATTGATGAATTTCCAATTCTTATTCTTCAAAATTAAAAAACTTTAAACTTCAAATCATTCAAATTGAAGAATTTTCAATTGTAAATCTTTAAAACTTCATCTGTTCAAACACTTTAAACTATAAACATTCCAAATAATGAATTTTCAATTGTGATTTTTCAAAAATGCAGAATTTTCCATTGTAAATCTTCAAAATTTAACTATTCAAAAAAAATTCAAAATTACATCATTTTAAACTACAAACATCCCAAATAGTCAATCTTCAAAATTGCACAATTTTAATTGGCAAATCGCTAAAATTGAAGAATTTTCAATTATAAATCTTCAACATTGAACTATTTAAAGAAAACATACAAAAACATATCATTTTAACTATGCACATTCCAAATAGTCAATCTTCAGAATTGCACAATTTTAATTCGCTAATCGCTAAAATTGAAGAATTTTCAATTAGAAATCTTCAACATTGAATTATTTAATTAAGAACATTTGAAAAAATATCATTTTAACTTTTAACATTGCAAATAATAAATCCTTAATTGTGAATCTTAAAAATGGCAGACTTTTCAATGGTAAATCGTTGAAATTGATGAATTAAACATTTCTAATATTCAAAATTGAATTATTTAAAAAAAGCGTACTAAATTACATGATTTTAAACTATAAACATTCCAAATAATGAATCTTCAATTGTTAATTTCTAGAATTGAAGAATTTTGAAGTGAAAATCGTAAAAATTTTAGAATTTTAAATTAAAAATCGTTAAAATTGAAGAATTTTCAATTGCAAATCTAGTTTAAAAATAATAGTTCTCCCCTCTTCTAATGTAATTGTTCCCTGCTTATTTAGATTTGTTATGATTCCACTTTATTCAAATTTCTCCTTTCACTGAACAATAAAATTAATTCTGCCAAGGTGCATCGCTGCAGGATGCACCGGGAATCAAGATCGTGGTCGTGGAGTACTTAATTGGATAATTCAAAAAGGCCTCTAATTAAATATATTGCACGCGAGGCGCAGGCGCGGGCGCCCTTTTTAGGAACTAGCTCTGCTGCTGATTATGGTTATTTGCATTTTAAATAAGTGCAGCTGATAAATCGTCAATTTATTATTTCAATGTCCCTCTACAATTGTGCTCAATTATACTTTTTATTCAGATTTAACAAACTCAATTCAGAATAAATCAAAATTTTAATTCTTCTTTAACGTTCAATATTCACAAAACAGTAAAAAATTGAAATTATAGAAAAAACAAGAATCCAACGATCAAATTGGGAAAACTCTTAAATGCTTCTATTCAAATAAAAGAAAACTAAGAAAAGGAAAGAAATACAAGAAGGCAACCTCCAAATGTCTTTTCTTCTTTTTTTTTTATAAATCACAAAAAAAACAATCATTTTAAACTGTAAACATTCCAAATAATGAATCTTCAATTGTGATTCTTCAAAATTGCAAAATTTTCAATTGCAAATCTTCAAAATTGAACTATTCCAAAAAAAACATTCACAATCACATCAGTTTAAACTATAAACATTCCAAATAACGAATCTTTAATTATGAATCTTCAAAATTGCAGAATTTTAAATTGCAAATCGTTAGAATAGAAAAAATTTCAATCGTGAATCTTCAAAATTGAACCATTCCAGAAAAAAGCATTCAAAATTACATCATTTTGAACTATAAACCTCCCAAATAATGAATCTTAAAAATTGCACAATTTTAAATTCCAAATCGTTAAAATTGAAGAATTTTTAATTGTAAATCTTCAAAATTACATCAGTTTCAACACTTCAAACTATAAACATTCCAAATAATGAATCTTCGATTGCAAATCGTTAAAATGAAAAAATTTGCAATTGTAAATATATTCAGAATTGAACTATTCCAACAAGAAAAGCATTCAGAATTACATCAGTTTAAACTATAAACATTCCAAATAATGAATCATCAATTTTTCATGCGCAAAATCGCAGAATTTTAAATAGAAACTCGTTTAAATTCAAAAAATTCAAATTTGAACTATTCCAAAAAAAAACACAAACACATTAATTGTAAATCTACTAAATTAAACAATTCCAAACAAAAAATCAAAATTATATAATTTTAAACTATAAACATCCTAAACAATGCATCTTCAAAACTGCACAATTTTAAATTGCAAATCGATACTATTGAAGAATTTTCAATTGCAAATATTCTAAGTTAAAATATTTTGAAAAAAATCAAAATTACATTAGTTTAAACTATAAACATTCCAAATAATGAATCATCAATTTTTCATTCGCGAAATCGCAGAATTTTAAATTGAAAATCGTTTAAATTCAACAAATTTAAATTGGAAATCTTCAAAATTGAACTATTACATGAAAAAAAGTTCAACATTACAACATTTTGAACTATAAACTTTCCAAATAAATGAATCTGCAATTGTGCATACTTTGTATTGAAATTTAACAAACTCAATTTAGAATAAATAAAAATTTTAATTCTTAGTTTAACGTCCAACATTGAAAAAACATTTGCAAAAATCTACAAACTTTGTTCTTCTAACAACATTGACAAGGAATTAAAAACGATTTGAAAATTGAAGTTTCTTAATTTTTAAGAGTAACAATTGAAAACTCTTCAATTTTAACGAGTTGCAATTTAAAATTCTTCAATTTTGAAGATTTACAATGGCAAATTCTAACGGCAAATTCATTTACTTGGAAGGTTTATACTTTATAATGATGTAATTTTACAATGTCTTTGGAATAGTTTAATTTTTAATATCTGCAATGGAAAATTCTTCAATTTGAAAATTTTCAGTAAAAAAATTCTTCAATTCTTACAATTGAAAACTCTTCAATTTTAAAGATTTGCAATTTAAAATGTTTTACTTTTTAAGATTTACAATTAACGATTCATTCATTTGGAATTTTCATAGTTTAAAATTACGTAATTTTGAAAGCTTTTTCTGTAAATGGTTTAATTTTGAAATTTGACAATTGAAAATTCTTTAATTTTAAGGATCTGCATTCTGCAATTTGAAAGTCTGCAATTTTTAAGATTCATAATTGAAGATTCATTATTTGAAATGTTTACAGTTTAAAAAGATGAAATTTTGTTATTTTTTTTCAGATTACTTCAATTTTTAAAATTTACAATTGAAAATTCTGTAATTTAAAGAAGTTGCAATTTTTAAATTCTTTAATTTTGAATATTTAAAATTGCAGATTTATATATTTGGAAAGTTTATAGATTAAAATGATGTAATTGTAAACTTTTGTTTGGAATTGTTTAATTTTGAAGATTTATCATTGAAAACTCTTCAATTTGATAGATTTTCAATTAAAAATTGCCTAATTTTGAAGATTTATCATTGAAAATGCATCAATTTCAACAAAATAAAAATAATAAAAGACAAGAGAAAAAAGGATAGAAGGGAATGTTGAGGTTGCCTTCTTTTTCTATTTTGGCTTTTGTTATTTGAATGCAGACATTTAAGACTATTGTCTAAATTCGATCGCCGGATTCTTAGTTTTTTAAATCTTGATTGGCTTAAAATGACTCTCCAATAAATTTCAAGATCGCCAGAAAGGTCAAGCTAATTTTTATCAAACAATCACTGACTAATTTTTTTGAATGGAAACTTAATTATCTTTGATACGTTTGATACATGATATCTACATTTCTTTCTTTTTTGCGATCTCTGCTGGGCGCTGCGCTAGCCACAATAGAAATGCCAAATGCACTTTATTGTCATTGGCCAATCATTTCTTCTATGAGTATTTATTTGACAATCACTTTTCTTAGTAATAAAAAAAAACTTTTTTTCACATAAATTATTAATATTATCAATATTACCCCTCTTATTTTCTCTTACTTCCCCCCGTTCCCCTCTCATAACTTCGCCTACTTTCCCCACATCCCCTCCCCTCATTTCCACGCACTTCTCCTACCTCCCCTACCCTTATTTCTCCTCACGTTTCCTACCCCCTCCACTAATTCCCCTTACTCACTTACCTCACTTCCCCTCCCACCCTACCCCTATTTCCCCACACTTCCCCTACTTTCCCTGCCCAAATTTGCACTACTTCCCCCTCCTAATTTTTCCTCACTTCTCCTACTTTATATACTGCGCCTCCCATCATTTCCCCTCTATTTTTCTATTTCCCCTTACGTCCCCTACCACCCCACCCTTCATTTCCCGTCAATCACCCGATCTTTCTTCCCTTACCTTTCCTCCCCTCCTTTCCCTTAATTTCCCTTTATCCCCCACTTCCCTCCCACCATTTTTCCTACTTTCCTCCCCCTCACTTCCTCTTAATCCACTTCCCCTCCCGTTATTTTCGGCATTTTTCAACTTAAATAACAAATTGAGTTTTCTTTTTAAAAATCGGCGATTCTTTTTTTTTTTTAATCAACAAAAAACTTGGCCTTTCGTTTAATATTTCCTGCTGAATATTTACTCGATAGTAAAATTATTCGCACAGAAGGCACTCGCGCAATAATTAAGACGTGTTTTCGTTTATAATTATTCAAATAAAAAAACCGCATTATCAGCTTAATTCCTTACAGGACGAATCAAAATTGGTTTGCTTGTAATTCGCTTCCTTAAAGGAAGCATTAAAAAAATCAGGATACATGTAAACATACTTTTCCTTATCGGCACCGAACTGGCGGTGAATTTCGAGTTACGATTTCGGTTATGAGGCTAATTAGCGTGACGCTCATTACCCACTGATTACCTACCTACCTATCTACCCCTTTGCCCTTTAATTGCAACAGTTTCGAGATATAATAATAATTTAATATAATATAATATAATATAATATAATATAATATAATATAATATAATAATAATATAATTAGTGCTCTGCGCTTGACCGGTTAAGCGTTTAAACAATGCAAATACATAATTTCTACGTTTAACTTTTTAAACGTTTAACGTATAGTAAAGTACAGTGGAAAATTAACTTTATTTTCTGAGTAAAGTTTTCAGCTTTCTTACCTAATCTTTTCAAAATATTAAAAATGAACTTCAATGTTTATTTGAGCTGTTATTCTTCAGTTTATAAATTTATAAAATTTTTATTTATGGCCAACGGCCATGCCACGCTGAAAAAACCAGTTCTCGTCAGATCACTGAAGTTAAGCAGCGTTGGGCGCGGTTAGTACTTGGATGGGTGACCATTCGAGAATACTGTGTGCTGTTGGCACATCGTGGGTGTGGTGAGCCCACACTTGCAGTTATTTACTACAAGTTATCAACCTAGAAACACTACCCGAATCGGGTAGTGTCACGCCTACCCTGAAAGGGAAATGGCTTAATGGTATACACATCGCAGACTTCACAGTCTTTCCTGTCTTTGCCTAATCTACTATTGTATTTTTTGTTGAACAATTCATCTTTTTTTATTTAAAATTTTATTCTGTGGTTGCAAATTTAATTATTTTGATGAAAATGCAACAATTTTGTTAAACAGTCATCTTTTTCGGTTGAAAATTCAAATATCTTGTTGAAAATTCGTTTCTCTGTGTTGAAGATTCATCTATTTGGTTGAAAATGTAACTATATTGTTGGAAATTAGTTTTTTTTGGTTGAAAATTAACATTTTTTAACTGAAAATTTAACTATTCCAGTTTTGGCAGAAAATTCATCTCGCTTATTTGAAAATTCGTCCTTTTGGTTTGAAAATTTATCTCTTTTGGTCGAAATGCAATCTTTTTCTATTAAAAATTCAACTGTTTAAAAAAAAAATTTTTAATAAACTGTTTTTAATTTAAAATTCAATTTTTTGGTAGAAATATCAACAATTACATTTTTTGTTGAAAATTAATCTTTATGCTTCAAAATTCAACTATTCAATTTTTGTTTTAAAATTTCTTTTTTTAGTTGTACATTCAACTACTTGATTGAATGATTAATTACTTTGTTAAAAATTGACTTTTTTGTTGAAAATTAATCTTTTTGGTTGAAAATTTAAATATTCTATTTTTGGTTGAAAATTGATGTCTTTTAGTTGAAAATTCAACTACTTGGTTTAAAGTTGAACGAAAGTTGAATGTAAATTCTTAAAGATTTCGAACATAATTTAGAAGCTTTTTAAGAATTTTAAAAAGCTTCAAGAGAAAAAGAAACTTTCCGTGAGATTGCTGGGAAAATTTTTAATGGGAATATTTTAAAAGATTTCCAAATATTCGAAAAGATTTCGAACTTAAAACAAAATGCAGATGTTTAAAGATTTCAAAATAAAATGTTCATGTTTTTAAAAGACTTTGAAAGGTTTCAGGCGAATAACAAAAAATTCACAAGTTTCCTGGAAATATACAAAGTGATTCTTAATTTTGAAAAATTAACGATTTGAAAGATTTTCGAAAATGTATAAAATATTTTTAAATTTGTTCAAATCGTTAAAAAGACCTAAATATCTTTTAATATGTTATTTTGGTTTGAAAATTCATCTCTTTTTTGTAGAAATTTCACCTTTTTATATTCAAATTGCAACTGTTTGTTTTAAAATAAAAATCTTTTTTGTTTCAGGATCAAACTATTTTGTTTAAAATTCATTTTTTTATGAATTCAACTGATTTTATATTTAAAATAAAAATCTCTTCGAACTGAAATATCAACTATTGCATTTTTCGTTGAGCATTCATCTTTTTTGGTTGAAAATTGAACTACGTAGGTAAAAGATTAACTACTTTATTCAAAGGTCACTTTTTTGGTTGAAGATTTATCATTTTAGTTGAAAATTAATCTTCTTGGTTGAAAATTAATCTTCTTGGATGAAAATTAACCTTCTTGGTTGAAAATTAACTTTTTTATTGAAAATTCATATTTTTGGATTAAAAAATTTAACTTTTTGAAGAAAATTCATTCTTTTTGGTTTCATATAGACACAGACTCTCTCAATTGAGTTTTCTAACGCATCGTGTTCTATATCGCAGTTGTTTGTTGCGCACTGTAGCTTCACCTCACAATAATTCCTTAAAAGAGTCTCTCAAAGCGTCTAGTATCCCGTCTGTATCATATAGCATTCGCCCTTGCTATTTCTCATGCTGCCTAACTCTGTACTTTTACCTTCCTCCATATTGCTTAACGTCCATTTATAAAACAGTTTCTTGTTCCCTTCAAAGTCGTTTTGCATTTCCTTCTCTTCTTCTGTTTTGAGTGTATCTTTAATATCCTTGACTAGTAGTTTTGCTTTCCTCTCTTTGTGTCTGTTATCATCTTCAAGTCTACTTCTCTCCTTATCGCTAAGGCCTGTGATGTTCAACTTTCTATCATACGCTTTTCACTTTTCCTGGGCGGCTGCTTGGATTTCATCATTCCACCACGCATCACCAGACATTCTTCCTACAACCGCAGTACCACACACTTCAGTCGCACTTCTGACAATGACATCCTCGATCATAGCCGATGCGCCCTCGATACTTTTATTGTCTATTAGCACCTCCTATGTTGCCTTATCTATGCGTTCTATCATCATATTCTGAACATCTATTCGCACTTCCGATTTCTGTAGATTCACAATCTTGATTCGCGTTTGTTTCATTTTTTTGGTTCTCTTTCTTCTCCATCCCCGCTCTAAGTTTATTTTGTAGACTAAAAGGTAATGATCAGTATTGCATTCGGAACCCCTCATGACTCTTGTATCTTTGACTAGTTCTCTTAGTCTTTCATCCGCAATAGAAGTCAATTATACTGTGGCTATTTCCTTTACGCCAGGTGTACATGTGGATCATTTTTTGCCTAAACCAAGTATTTGTAATGAATAGGCCTTTTTTTAAGCAGAAGCTAACTAATCTTTCTCCGTTGCCATTTCTTCTTGGATCCCCAAAATTATTTAGCACCCTTTCTGTATCTTGACGCTGGACGCCAACCCATCCATTCATATCTCCTAGTAGAATGATTCTTTCACCATGATCGCAAGTACTTATAGTATCATATAAAGTGTCCCAGAAGGCGACTTTTACCTCAATCTTGTCACCATCAACTGGGGCGTAGCACGCTATGATAAATAAACTTGTGATTCCCATTTTCATTCTAACCCACAACAATCTCCCTAGTAGAAATGTACGAACGGCGCAGTACTGACCCAGTACTGACTGCCGGTCTGGCAGTACTGACTCCCAGTACTGGGCCAGTGCTGGGCCAGTACTGGCTTGTAACGCTGTCCAGTACTGATTTTCGGAGCTTGTCCAGTACTGACTCAGTACTGACTATCAGTACTGGCACACTACTGGCACACTACTGGCATATAAATAGCTCCTTATAGCAATAGAATATTGCCCGATATCCCATTTGATTCTAATTATGTTCTGTATTGTCCCAGGGATATCGTAGGAATAATCAGGGAGTTAAATGGGATATAATGTGAAGTCTCAATATCATTACCGTATCCGTACAGCCCGCGTACACAGTCGCGACTAACAAAAATTATACGTCCGAGATATCCACATTCGGATATCTCGCAGCAGCAAGGGTCAGCTCGACCATAGTGCAATAGAAGAGCCTCGCCCTGCAGTAACCATCTTGTTGATCACGGTAGCATTTATGCCAAGTAAGTATGATTTTCGACGCCTCGACTCCTGTCTTAAACACTCGGCGCGCCGTTTCGACTGCGAGAGAGGCAAATCGTTGCGCGCCCTGGCGCACCACAGCCGAACTTTTGCCCAAGGCGGTAAGATTCAAATCTTCAAATTTTAAATCAAATCTTTTTATGTCAAATCTTTTATCCATGAATCGTGGTTTATCGTTCATACCATTATGAGAGTTAGATATATGAATATACAAACTTATTTATTAAAGCTAGAATAAAAATTATTGTTCAACATAATACATAATAAATAATTTACGATATCAGAATTTGATTAATTATTATTTATAGTGATTAATAATGCGATGAAATTGCAATATTATTATTTCAAGCATTTTACGTAGCTGAGCACCGTAGATTATTGTTAAACTATTG
The DNA here is from genome assembly GCA_932195095.1 of Andricus curvator. Taxonomy (NCBI): domain Eukaryota; kingdom Metazoa; phylum Arthropoda; class Insecta; order Hymenoptera; family Cynipidae; genus Andricus; species Andricus curvator. The sequence goes on from CAKNYM010051053.1 coordinate 53,991, forward strand.
TAAAAAAATCTAATATACTAGATGAAAAAAAATCAACATGAATTAATGTTTTTCTCCTTTTTTTACCAAAGCGACTATTAATCATTATCATTATTATGAAAAGTTTCAATAAACTGCGTTACTGAATAAAAAGGGCAATCTATCCGGGCCTTATTCTTACCTGATCAGGGTCGTAAATACGGCCTTTTATCAGATTGCCTTAATTAAAAATAAGGCTAGCCTATCCGGGCCTTATTTGGACCTGATCAGGGCCGTTATATACATTTTTAAATCAGGCAACCTTATCAGGGCCTGGTACGAGCCTTTTTTCAAATAAGGCTAAAAAAGACATTTTCCGCACGGGTCTCTTATGTTGACGCGCGTTGATTTGATCTTTAGAAAGTGGGATTAAAAAATATTTTACCATAAATTATATATATATATATATTATATATATAGAACATTTTAATAATTTTTATTTTTAGAGTTTGATTTTCTAGAACTCTTAACATGCTTTTTTATGTAGGGACTTCAATTTTTGAGTGAAAAAAAATCTTGTCCACGATTTGATATTTTTCATCCTTCGAAAACATTCTAGTAGCATTTTTAAGAATTTCTTTAACAAATAAGAATTTTTATTTACCACCGAACTGGTACTGATTCGGTCTTCAGACCAACGTTCTGCCAGTACTGGCAGGATTCCGGAGGTCAGTACTGGCTTTCAGTACTGAATCAGTACTCTGCCGGTGGTGAATTCCGGCATACCACGGACATTTCTACTAGGGCTGGGAGATACAAATCCATGCTTCTTGACATGCTCTCTTGCTCTCTTATTCATAATCAAACCGACCCCTTGACTACCATGTGATTCACTACCTACTCCTGACCATAAATTTAAGTCCACCTTTCAACTCCCCATTTTCTATCTTTTTAATGTCGTATCCCTTTTTCTTTGTTTCAGGTACACCGGGTGCATGCGTTTCGTCAACCAAAGTTTCAATCCATTCCAAGGCTACTCTAGTGTTTGTATTATTCATTGTTTAAAGTGTGCGCCCAACTACCACCTTTATGCCAAAAATGTATTTTGCGAGTCGAAATCATGTCCAAATTAAGTAGTTAGTCGTCGTAGGGTAGATAGTCTAGTTATAACGTCAGTCCCACCAAAATTCGGTTAATGGAGGGGGAGTGTAGGGACAGAACTGAAACTGAGTCATAGTTAGTTGGTGTTGAATACTGAGAAGGTCACCAAACTATTTTTTTGAAAAATCGATTTTTTATTAATTCAACTATTTTTGATTTAAAATTAAAATCTTTTTCATTTGGTTGAAACTTCATGTGTTTCATTGAAAATTCGTCTTTTTTATAGAAAATTGATTTTCTCGGTTAAAAAATCGTCTTTACGGTTGGAAATTCATCTCTTTGATTGAAATGTAACTATTTTATTGAAAATTGATTTAATTTTTTATTAAAAATAAATTTCTTTAACTGAAAAGTTAAATATTCAATTCTTGGTTGAAAATTGATATTTTTGGTTGAAAATTCAACTATTTGGTTGAAAATTCATATACTTTTATTGAAAATTCGTCCTTTTTGTTAAAAAATTAATCTTCTTGGGTAAAAAATCATCTTTTTGGTGGAAAATTGAAATACTTAGTTAAAAGTTGAATTACTTTATGAAAGCGTCATTTTTTTGGTTGAAAATTAACTTTTTTTGGTGAAATTTTAATTTTACATATCTGAAATCTTCAAAAGCTTTTTGGAAGTTTTTCAAGAATCTTGGGAAAATTATGCTCATATAACTGTCAAAACGAATAAACAAATAAACTTGAAAAATAAATAGTTACTCGAAATAATTTTGAAAAATAATGGAAAAAGTGGTGATGCTAGTACAGTAAATAATAATGAATAGTAAGATAATTTAGAGGAGGAATTTACGGCATCAACCAATCGCAGGTCAAGGAATATTATTCGCATTTCCGGTTTCGAAGGCCGTTGTTGCAGCATTTCCGCCATGATTTTTTATGTTATGATTTTTTCTGTGAGTATGTGCTTTAGTCGATCGCACAATAACCCAAGGCCATTTGCTAATGATAACACTTAAACAAATAAAGTTGTAATTTAATGTTCATGGAGCGTGCAAAAAATGAAATATAATGTGTGTTGAAAAAAATTGTCTGTTTGATAAAGATCATAATTATTTTCCCCCTCACTAACAGTCTGACAAAGCGTTCTGAATTACGCGTGATTTTTCAAAGTTTACAAAATTGCCAAATTAGCTTGGTTTAAGACAGAAAATTTATGTGATGAGCTGTAAAAAGGATAATTTATAATATAGGAAATTAAATTCAGAATAAATCAAAACTTAAATTCTTTTTTAACGTCCAAAAATCAAATTTAAATACGAAATTCATGGCAATTAAAAAATCCAAAATGAAAAAAGGGGAAAAGAAGGCAACCTCCAAATTCTATTCCTTCTTTTTTTCTCTCGTACTTTTTTTATTTTTATTTGTTTTTTAAATCATAACCAAAAAATAATTAAGAATGTAGAATAGCGATGAAATACGGTGATTTTTTACGAAAAACCTAAATAGTTGAATTTTTAACTAAAAAATATACATTGTTAACCAAATAGTTGAATTTTCTACAAAAACTTTAATTTTTGACCTCGGATCCGAGCACTTTTCTGTCATAAAAGGTTTATTTATAATCCAAAAGAACGAATTTTCGACCAAAAAAGATCATTTTTCTACCATGAAAATTGAATTTTCGGGACGACTGAAAAATCCCGAAAAATGAACTTCTTGATACTGTAAGATTCCCGCATTGAAAAATTCTCGAATAATAAAATTCCCGACAGAAAATTGCCGAATTATAATATATCCGAACTAAATTCTCAAATTTAAGCACTTAAAAAAGTTGTTTTTAATAGATATCATTTATTTGTTAAAAATACAGTAATCAGTTATTTTCATCAAAGGAGAATTTTTTTTATGTTTAAAGTTTTTAAAAATTATTGTTTGAATTTGAACTATCAATAATTGTATGAAAATTGTATAAAATAACAAATTTAAAAACACGCATGTCTTAAACGAAAAAAGAAATTTTTCCCCAATTTTCTCCGAATCTAATAACATTTTCCAAATGAACGTTACAGGATTCAATTCAGCATTCAATTCAGATTTTTGACAACATTTTTCTTTAATAATGTGCACATTTTCAAACAGAATTTTTCATTCAGAAGTATGATCTTTTCAACTATTCTTATTTTAAATTCAAACAATAATTTTTTTTAAACTTTTAAACGATAAAAAAATTGTTTTCTTTGATAAAAATATATAATTATTTTATTTGTAATAAATAAATAAATAATATTAAATCGAAAACAATTTTTTCATTGTTCAAATTTGGGAATTTTTTAGTTAGGATATTTTATAATTCGGCAATTTTCTGTCGGGAATTTTGTTATTCGGGAATTTCACTGTGTCGGGAATTTTATTTTTCGAGATTTTTCAGTGGTCCAGAATTTTTAATCCCAAGGGAGAAATTGTTAACAAAACAGTTAACTTTAAAGGAATAATTAAATTGCTAACAAAATAGTTGAATTTTCAAACCGAAAAGTTGAATTTTCAACCCCAAAGGACGAATTGTCTGGAAAAAATTATTTTTCAACAGAAAAATTACATTAAAAATAAAATAGTTGAACTTTTAATCAAATAGTTAAATTTTCAAGCCGAAAAGACCAATTTTTTCGAATAGAGTTGAATTTTTCACAAAAAATTTAATTTTTTACTAAGAAAGATGACTTTTTTACCACAAAAGATTTATTTTTTATCCCAGACGACGAATGTTTAACAGAACAGATGAATTTTCGACCAAAAAATAAGTCTTTAACAAAATATTTGAATTTTCAACAAAATAATTGAATAAGCCGAATTTTTGAATTACAAAGATGAATTTTCAACTAACAAAATTAATTTTCTACCAAAAGATAAATTTTCAACTAAATACATGATTTCTTAGTCGAATAGTTGAACTTTCGACTGAAAACGATAAGATTCCAATCAAAAATGGAATAGAGAAATTTTCAGTTTAAAAAATTACTCTTCGACCAAAAAAGATAAATTTTCAATAAAATACATGCATTTTCAATCAAATAGTTTAATTTTTGAATAAAAAGTACATAAATTTTCACCAAAAAATTAAATATTCAGTTAAACAAATTAATTTTGAACTAAAAATGAAACGAATTTCCAGTAAACTAGTTTAATTTTCAACCAAGGAGGTGAATTTTCAACTAAAGTGATGACTCTTCAGGTTATAAAGAATAAATTTTTAACCAAAAGTGGTACAGTTAAATTTTTATATAAAAAATTAATTTTTGACAAAAAAAGACTTTTCAACAAAACAGTTAAATTTCAAACCAAGAAGGTAAAAAAATGAATTTTTAATAAATTAGCTCAACCTTCAAGCAAGTATTTGAATTTTTAACCAAAAATATGAATTTTCAACCAAATAGTTGAATTTTCAGCCAAAAGATTATTTGTCTACCAGAAAGGATGAATTTTAAAAAAAATATATGAATTTTCAAAAAATAGTTGAATTTTTAACTAGAATTTTAAACCAAAAATAAAATAGTTACATTTTATGTTAAAAATTAATTTTCATACAAAAAAGAAAAGAGTTTTCAACGAAATTGATAATTTCCCACAAAAAAGATGAATTTTCGAATAAAATGATGAATCCTTTAAAAAACTTTGAATTTTCAACAAAAGTGTTCAAGAATTAAACAAAAATTTGAATTTTTAATCGAAAAGATTATTTTTCCACAAAAAACATTAATTTTTTACTAAAAAATACGAATTTTCAATTAAATACATGAATTTTCAATCAAAAGTAGTGAAATTTGTATGTAAAAAGGATCAATTTTTAAGAACAAAAATGGAAAAATTCAATTCTTAATTAGAGAAATTAATTTTCAAGGGAGAATTAACTGTATTTTCAACAAAATACTTTAATTTTCAACCAAAGAGGTGAATTTTTAACTAAAGTGATGAATTTTCAACCAAAAAATCAATTTTGAACAAAATACCTGAATTTTCTACTAAATTTGTCGAATTTTCAACTTATAAAGGATACATTTTTAACCAAAAATGGAATAATTAAATTTTCAAATTAAAAAATGAATTTTCAACAAAAAAATTACTTTTCAACAAAATAGTTACATTTTCAATCAAAGAGGTAAAAAATGAATTTTTAACAGAGTATTTCAATTTTCAAGCGCAAGTAGTTGAATTTACAACCCAAAAAGATAAATTATCAATCAAAGAAATAAATATTCTACCAAGAAGATTCAAGTTCTACAAAACAAAACGAAATATATTAACATTTAACAAAAAATATGAATTTTCAATCGAAAACGGAATTTTCATCGAAATAATTTTTTTTACCTAATTGTTCAATTTTTGAGCCAAATGTCGAATTTACGACCCGCAAATATCAATTTCCAACAACAATATTAGTTACAAACTAAATAGTTGAATTTTCGACCGAAAAGTTGAATTTTCAAGTAGGAAAGATCAAGTTTTAATTAGAAAGATCAAATTTTAACCAAAAATAAAATACATTTTCAATTTAAAAAAAATTTCATAGAAAAAGAGAAGAATTTTCAACAAAATAGTTAAATTTTCAATACAAGAGATGAATTTTGGACTACAATGATGAATCCTCAAAAAGATGAATTTTCAACAAAAGAGTTCAACATTCAACCAAATAGTTGAATTTTTAATCAGAAAGTTATTTTTCAACTAAGAAGATTATTTTTTTGTCAAAAAAGAGGAATTATCAATAAAATACATGATTATTCAACCAAATAGTTGAATTTAAACTAAAAAGGATAATTTTTCAGCCAAAAATGGAATAGTTAAATTTTCAATCAAAAAGTTTAATTTTTTACAAAATTATTACATTTTCAAATAAAAACGATCCATTATCTACCAATAATAAAATATTTGAATATTCACTTAAAAACATTCATTCGCAGCCAAAAATAAATTGAATTTTCAACAAAATAGTTGAATTGCGACCTGAAAAAAATAAATTTTCAACCAAAAATTAAATACTTAAATTTTCAGTCAAAAAAATTAATTTTGAAACAAAAATTAAACGAATTTTCAACCAAACAGATGAATTTTCAACTAAAGTGATGAATCTTCAACCAAAAAAATGAATTCTTCAGAAAATACATGAATTTTTTACCAGTTAGTTCAATTTTCAACTTACAAAGTATAAATTTCAACTAAAAATGGAAAAGTTGAGTTTTCAGATAAAAATTGATTTTTTACCAAAAAATAAATAATAAAATTTTCAACAAAATGGTCAATATTTTAAGCAAAGTGGTGAATCTTTCAAACAATGACTTTTCAACAAATTAGTTCAGTTTTCGGATAAAAAAATTAATTTTTAACAACAAAATTTTTTAACAAAGTAGTTACTATTCTAACCAGAGAGGTGAATCTTTAAAAAATGAATTTTTAACCATTTAGTTCAACTTTCAACCAAGTAGTTGAACTTTTAACCAAAAAAGATAACTTTTTAACAAATTACTTGTTATTTCAATAAATAATTAAATTTTCAACCAAGCTGTAGAGTTTTCAAGCAAAAACCGTTTCATTTTTTTATTGGGCTCTGTGATGGGAAAAGTTATTATTGAACTGTACCGTTGAAGGTCCATTTTTCGAAAAATTCGCATGCTTTCTTAAAATTTAAGGTAAAAGGGAAACGTACTAAAAAAATGGTGACGTAATTTATGGACGGTCCCTGAGTAATTAGGGTCTTTAAACGCATTTTGTTTTGGAGAGTTTGCAAATATTGTTTGGAGAAATGCAAAACACAATAAAAGAGGAGAAATTTTGGCGTTCTGTTTCCATTTAAATGGAAAATTTCAAGAGAAATATTGTCATTTAAATTTGAAGCATTACTGCTCGGCAATTAGGCCTCGATTGTGGCCTTAAATTTAAAGTCAAAACTCCCACCAGTACCAGGTATATTCTCATTGTTCGGTCTCTGAATTCTCCCATTGTAGAATTTCAGAAATGGAAATGGTCACTTTCCTCAAGTCATAATTTCGGGAAAAGTCGACATTTATAATTTACTGTGTCTAATATTTGGGGCCTCTTATAAATTCACAGGACAAAATAATACAATTCAGGAATTCCGCGCTTCCTTCAACAAATTTTAGGTACCTTTAAACTTTAAATAAATATCCAAATCAACTTAATGATTTTTTTATTCATGTTTTGTTGAAATTTCAACTCTTTGGCTTATAATTGAATCAAACCCTTCAAAATTCATTTCTTTGGATGAAAATGTAACTATTTTATCGAAAATTCTTTTTTTTTATTGAAGATTTATTTTTTCAACTGAAAATTAAACTATTCTATTTTTGGTTGAAAATTAATTTATTTGGCCTTTTTCGGTTTGAAAACTCAACTGTTTTGCATGAGAAACGTTTTAGATTGAACCAATTACAATTAAGAGACTTAAAAAATAACATTTTTAATTCAAACTTTAATAATTGAATACTTTTTAATTTGATAATTAATTTTTTGCTTGAAAATGTAACCATTTCGTTTCAAATTAATTTAATTTGATTGAAAATTAATTTTTTCACTCTAAATTTAACTATTCTTTTTTAAGATGAAAAATTTTTTATTTACTGTCTCTAATATGTTGGGCCTCTTATATAAATCCAGAGGACAAACTAAAAAGGAATTCCATGCTTCCTTCAACAAATTTAGGTACCTTTAAACTTTAAATAAATATCCAAATTTAATTTATCTCAAGATTTTTTCATTCTTTTTTGGTTGAAAATTAAACTCCTTGGTTGAGGGTTGAATTACATTATTAAAAATTCATTTCTTTGAATAAAAATTGTACTATTCTATCGAAAATTCTTCTTTTTTTTGAAAATTTATTTTTTCAAATGAAAATTAAACTATTTTATTTTTGGTTAAAAATTAATTTTTTTGCTTGAAAATGAAAAACATTTTGTTTCAAATTTATTTAATTTTGTTGAAAATTAATTTTGTACTCAAAATTTAACTACTCTTTTTTAAGATGAAAATTTATCTGTTTTAAATGAAAATGTAACTATTTTGTTGAAAAATCATTTTTTTGTTGAAAAATTTATTATTCTAGCTGAGAATTAAACTACTCTATTTCTTGTTGAAAATTTAACTCTTTGGTTGAGAGTTGACATACATTCTTAAAAATTAATTTCTTTGGATGAAAATTCAACAAAATTCAATTTATCGAAAATTCTTTTTTTTTTCTTAAAAATTTACTTTTTTAACTGAAGATTAAACTATTCTATTTTTGGTTAAAAATTAATTTATTTTGCCTTTTTTCGTTTAAAACTCAATCGTTTTGCATGTGAAACATTTTAGTTTGAACCAATCACAATTAAGAGACTTAAAAAAAGAACATTTTTGATTCAAACTTTGATAATTGAATACTTTTTAATTTGATGAGTAATTATTAATTTGAATAATTAATTTTTTTGCTTGAAAATGTAAACATTTTGTTTCAAATTTATTTAATTTGGTTGAAAATTAATTTTTTTCTCAAAATTTAACTACTCTTTTTTAAGATGAAAATTTATCTGTTTTAGTTGAAAATGTAACTATGTTGTTGAAAATTCATTTTTTTATTGTTGAAAATTTATTATTCTGGCTTAGAATTAAACTATTCTATTTCTTGTTGAAAATTCAACTCTTTGGTTGAGAGTTGACATACATTCTTAAAAATTAATTTCCCTGTATGAATATTTAACTATTTAATCGAAAATTCTTCTATTTCGGCTGAAAATTAATTTTTTTAGCTGAAAATTTAACTATAATATTTTTGTTTAAAAATTCATTTATTAAGTTCAAAACGCGTGTTTTTCGGTAAATTGTTTTGCATGTGAAACGTTTTCGAGTGAACCAATTATAATTAAGAGACTTAAAAAATAACAATTTTAATTCAAACTTTAATAATTGAAATCCTTTTTAATTTGATAATTAATTTTTTGCTTGAAAATTTAACCATTTCGTTTCAAATTTATTGAATTTGCTTGAAAATTAATTGTTTACTCAAAATTTAACTATTCTTTTTTAAGATCAAAATTGATATGTTTTAGTTAAAAAACTGAAGAATATTCAATAATTAATCAATAATTAATTTTGCAAGCCCTCAAGGCCGGATTTAAAATTAATTTAAAGATTACATGAGAATTCTCAAAAAATGACAACTATTTTTTTCAACATGTAATATATTTCGAACAAGGAAAGTTATTTTGGATTTTTTTTCTATTCAACGTCAGAACTTTTGTTAATTATTTCGATTAATATAAAAAATAATGAAATTGAATAATAAAAATGACCAAATGGCTTTTGTTTCTAATAAACCATTACTTCATATTTTTATTTTATGTTTATTTTGTAGAAAATTATTCCTCTGGATTGAAAATTTAAATATTTGTTAGAAAATTTATTTATTTTCTTGAAAATTAGTCTTTTCGGTGGAAAATATATTTTTTGTTTGTTAAAAATTAATCTGTTTTAGTTGAGGATTCAAGTATTTTGTCGTTGAAATATCAACCATTATACTTTTGATTGAAGATTCGTCTTTTCAGTTTAAAAATTCATGTGTTTTGTTAGAAATTTGTCTTTTTTGTAGAAAATTATTCATCTGGGTTGAAAATTTAAATATTTGTTAGAAAATTTATTTATTTGGTTGAAAATTAGTCTTTTTGGTGGAAAATCTATTTTTTTGTTTGAAAATTCGTTTTTTTTTGTTAAAAAATTATTTGATATCTGTGAATTAATCTATTCTATCAATATTATTTTAATTACCGTTGTTCATAAATTATTTTACTTTGAAATACATTCACTGTTTTATTTTTAGTAAAATATATCACCGAAATTTTGGACAGAATTGAAAAAAATATATTTTGTCACGCCCATTTTTGCAAACAATTATTTGTTTAATTTTGCCAAAATTCAGGGAACGTTTCGAGACACCAAAAGGATCAATTTGTAGGAAAAGTATTCTTCGAGAATTTTCACACCCACTTGATCGGCATGCACCAACTCGAATTCGTATTTTACAGTCCAGTGGAGAACTTTACTTGTATTGTGCGTGAACATTTATTCTCGAAATCGGACCCGTATATATTCATGGAAAAACTGTAAAGAGAAGGCAGTAAAAAGAATCCGGGAGACACTTTTTTCTTTTCTTTTTTTCTGGCCCTTTGAAATGTATTGTGGCATGTGACTAAATTGAATTGTGATCATCTTTAAAAAAGAAATTTCCAAATCCTTTCAGAATTGCGGTATCAGTAAAAAAAAAAATTCGGTGCGGGTCACCTAAGAATTACCGGTACTCGCAATAAGATTTCTGGGAAAAAATTCAAAATGATTTAGGTTTTATTTTAAAAGATCTCAAAATTGACAAAAAAGAATCTTGAAGATTTCAAAACAATTTTTTTATTTTGTGGAATTTTGAAACACATTTAGGAAATATTCCTATGTCATAAAAATATATTTAGAAGGCTTAGAAGGTTTGAAAAGGTTTCAAAAAATTTAAAGAAAATGTAGCTTTTTGAAAAATTCCAAAAGAATTTTCTAAGTTTTTTAAGAATTTCGAAAGTTATCAAGGAAATTAAAAAAGTTTTCGTAATATTTTTGGGAAAATTTTTTACGATTTTTTATTTAAAAGAATTAATTTGCAGGCACTTATCTTAATTTTGAGAGATTTTTTAAAATTTTAGGATTAATTTGAGTTAGTTTAAAAGATTTCTGAAAATTCACCTCTTTTGGTAGAAATTTAATCTCTTTTGGTTAAAAATGCAACTGTTTGGTTGAAGGTAAATCTGGTTTGATTGACGATTCAACTAGTTTGCTAAAAATTCATCTTTTTTGGATGAATTCCATTTTTTTGTTCAAATTAAAATCTTTTTCAGTCTAAATATATAAAAGATTATTCAATTTTTTGTTCAGAATTCATCCTTTTGATTGAAAATTCCAATACTTAGATAAAAGTTGATCTGCTTTGTTAAAAATTAACTTTTTCGGTTTGAATTCATCTCACTGGTTGTAAATGTGACTATTTTGTTGAAATTTATTATGTTTTTGAATGAGGATTTAACTAGATATTTTGTTGAAAATACGTCTATTTTCGACGAATTCAACTGTATTTGATAAAAATTTGTGTGAAGTGATAACTTCTTATGGCACAATGGGAACTCGCAAAACTAACGGGATTTGAGGGGAAATACGGGTAACGCTCCCTATCTCTTCCTATCTCTCGTTCTCTATCTCTTCTTCGCTCCCCCCACCCTCTCATACAATATGATACAATATCATGCAATGTAGTGCCATGCCATACAATATTATGCAATATGATACAGTATCATACAATATGATGAAATATGATGCAGTATGGTACAGTATGATACAGTGTGATAGAATATAATGCAATATCGCAATATATGATACAGTATGATACAATATCATATACTATAATACAATATTATGCAATACCATACAATGTGATACAATATCATATAATGTGATAGAATATGATACCGCATCTTGCAGTACGATGCAATATGATACAATATGGCACAATATGCTACAGTATGATACACTATCACAGTATATGGCACAATATGATACGATATAATGCAATATAATGCAATATGATACAGTATGATACAATATTATATAATATGAAACAATATGATACAGTATAATAAACATAATACAATATGATGCAATGCGATACATTACGAATCAATATCATACAATATGATACAGCATGATATGATACAATATGATACAATATGATAAACATAATACAGTATGATGCAATGCGATATATTACGAAACAATATCATTCAATATGATACAGTAGGATATGATATACAGCATGCTGTACCAGGTTACACTATGATATACTATAATGATGCACTATGATACAATATGATACAATATCATATGCCATGAATTTTGAACCTACTCCCAAATCGTCTAATTAATTCGAGTAATATTTCAACTATTTTTTATGTTGGAAGAGTTCAAGGAAAAACCACTTCAATTTATAATATCATTATGAAGTTATCACTTCTGCCTGGCGTCCCACGACGGCTCACTTTTTTATTTTGTGTACGAGAGAAATAATGTTAAGTAATTAATTTTTCTGTTATCACGAGGAATTATGTATTTAAAAAATTGTTTCCCTTGATTTCTCGTATAGAAATTTTTCTTTGAAAAAGTTTTATGTTTCTGAAAATTTTTCAACATTTTTTTTTCTTATTTGAAGTATAGATTCTGTTACTATTGAAAATTATTTATGTGACAGTAGAATCATTGCAACAATGACAATTTAGTGAAAAATAAATTTTTCAAAGAAAAATTGTAGTTGAATAATTATTTGATTATGCTTTCAAATTTAAACATTGCAGCTGAAGGATTCGTGAAAATATGTAAAAATCCGAGATTATCAAACACATTTTTATGTTCTATAAAAATTCATTCTTTTCCTACCAAAGTTAACTCGATAAAAAATTTTAGAATGATATTGGATTAGAAATTATCAAAAATATTGTAGTTGGGAATAATTTTTCAAGTGTCGGAAAGAAATTTTTGCTCAAAGTATTTTTTCAATTGCAATGTTTTCTGACAACTTTTAAGAAATTCGTTTTAAAGATTTGTGAAAAAATTTGGTTTGCTACATTGTCATTGTTTTTTTCATCAATTGTACTTCGTTAAAATAAAATCATGTTTTAATAATACTGCAAGACTTATCAATAGTTATTGATAAAATAAAATAAAATGTTTAAGTCAAATAATTTATATAATTTCACAACTGAGATATTAACCAATTAATAACACTTCAAGACATTGTGTACTTTTTACAGATTAAATAAAACTCACAGATGAGGGCCACCATTGTGTGCCGAGACGTTTGAAACAACTTAATTGGTTTCAATCTCGGTTTCAATTCACCTGACCCTAAAGCAAAAAACTTACATCAGAAATTTCTACAAATATCAAGATTGTTCATGATTTTTTGAGGTGATAAAAAACTGGGATCTGACAGATGAAAGAGGACATTGAATTTGGACTCAGTACATCAAAAACAGGAGGTTTTTCAATGTCCGTTTTCTTCTAACCCTTTATGTATAATTTGTCGAAAATCCGTTTTTTTGTGTAGAAAATTAATCTTGTTTGAAAATTCAACTGTTCTATAGAAAGCTAGTATTTCTGGCTTTCAATTTCAACATTTTGGATAAAATTTTGTTTCTTTATTGACTGAAAAATCTGGAAAATTGAACTATTTGGGCAAAAGTTGAACTACTTTGTTGAAAATTAATTTTTTTTTGTTTACTTGAAGATTCATCATTTTAAACAAAAATTCATTTCTTTGGTAGAAAATTAAACTATTTCTTAAAAATTAATTTCTGTTTTTATAAAAATGTCACTATTTCATTTTTGGTTGAAAATTTATTATTTTAATTAAGTAGAAAATCCATGAATTTTGTTTGGTACAAAATTAATCTTTTTGGTTGAAAATTCATATTTTCCGGTTGAAAATTCAACTGTTTTATAGAAAAGTCGTGTTTTAAAATTGTAATTTTTTAGAAATGAAAATTAAACAATTCTATTTTTGGTCGAAAGTAGATCCTTTCCAGTTGAAAAATTCAACTATTTTATAGAAAGTTCCTTTTTTTGGCTTGTGTAATTCAAATTTTTTGATGAAATTTTGTTCCTTTATTGGCTGAAAACTGTTGTTGAAAATTCGCCTTTTTTATTTGAAAATTCATATCTTTTGGTAGAGATTTCCTCTTTTTTTTTAAGAAGAAATTCAGAAACACAATATTAACAAGTCACTCTGTGCAAAAATTTATTTTTGACTGAAAAAGGCAAAGAAACATTGTGAATCCAAAAATCAGTTGTTTTGAAAAAACACATTCAAAAAGTTCAATATATGCAAAAAGAATTGCATAGAAAGGCCACAAAATAGGTTTCCAAACAACTTTGTAATCGGCTCATTAGAGACAAGTATATAACAAGAGGAAAAAAGTGGGTCTATTTTTTGGTTGAAAATTTATCATTTTAAGTAGAAAAGTCATGTATGATGTCCTGAACTTTTTTGTTCAAAATTCAACTGTTTTATAGGACATTCGTTTTTAATGATGAAAATTATTATTTTTTAAATGAAAATTTAACGATTCTGTTTTTTGTCGAAAATCTGTCTTTTTTGGTAGAAATTTCATCTTTTTTTTTCTCGAAAATGCAACTCTCTGGTTGAAAATGAATTTCTTTGGTTTGAGGATTCAACAATTCTGTTAAAAATTCGTCCTTTTTGGTTCAGTTCAACAATTCCAAATTTTCTCACGTTATTTTCGAATGACCTTTGAATAAATTCACGAAAAAGTGTAGTCCGCAAAAATTACGTAAGATAGGGATACGGTTCGGGTACGTGGTTCAAAATTTCAGAAAACATCTCTACATAATTTATGCACGGCTCCTAATACCGTTGGTTCGTTTCTAACAATATCTGTGGTCAGATTAAAGATAAATATGATTATAATATAATAATTATAATGATTATTTAATTGTAAAGTATGAATGAAATAATAATAATAAACTTGAAATTGCCCTTTTCTTTCTTGTGATTTTTCCCCATACCTTGAGGGTCCATTCGAGCCTGGTGTGGAAGCAGAAAAATAAAATACATATAGGCAAGTTAGGGGACACAAGAATCACGCAAGAAAAGACATAAGAAATGCATACAGGGTTTTAAAAAGACATGTGTGAAGAAGTGAGTGTGTGATGATGTACTTACATCCATGCATACAATGAGAGAGCTGATAGAAAGAAGCAGACACACTGAAAGAAATCACAAAAATGAAGGTGTGTGTGTGTATATGTATATGAGCAGATGGACGACCTCGAATTTCGGGTTTCTCGTTCTCGTTCTTATTTTCCGTCCCCAAGCAGCAGCAGCAGCAGCAGCAGATCCCCTTTGTCGGGGGGGCCCTTCGGCGCGGCGCGTTTCCGGGCCCTAGGTTGTTCTTCTTCTTCTTCTTCTTCTTCTTCTTGCGAAATTTATATAGACCCCTTATAGCTTCTTATATAGTCCGCCTATCGCCTATCCTATCCTATAGTTATAGTATATATCTATATATATGTTCATTCCTGTCTAACAAGCTAGCTATCTGCGAATTCCAGACAACTTGTTTCGGATCATCCTTCCCGGAAATGTCTCCAAATCCTCAAGATACCACATTGTCTTAAAATCTTCAAATCTTTTTCCAACCTGAACCCCAGCCTAGCCTAGCAGCCCGGCTCAATTCCAAAACCAAAAGATCCAAATCAGCTGACCTACCAAAGGGTAACAACAACGCTTCCAATAATTTGTGGCAACTACTTCTTCTATTATTATGGTTCTTCTACGACATTTATTTTTGCTTCACTCAGATATGGATTTATACCAATAGAAAGTTGGCCATGTCTGCTATGGGTATCGAGATTTCGGTACGAATAGCCACATTTTTTCGGTTCAAATAGAGTTGGAATAGGATATTTTCGTTACTAAACAAAATTTATTTTTAATTAAAACAAAATAAATAAAGTTTTGTTTATAAAAAATATTGGTAAAGTCAACTAATTGTTTTGAAATTTAATCATTTTATTACCATTAATAAATTGGCTATTTGTACAGAAATTTGAGTACAATTAGTCAGATTTTTTCGATACGTAGCATTACGCTGGATTACCTCTACATAGGGCCGTCCATAAATTACCTTACCAATTTTTGATTACTTTTTATCCCCTCACCCGCCGTCCCTCCTCGTTGAGGACTGTAGTTTTGACCCCCCACCCCCCTCAAAAACTTCAAAAAGTGACGTAGTCAATATACAAAATTTTAAATTCCTAAGATTTCAAGTTGAAATATATGGGATTTCCAATGGAAATAATTGAATTTTCAACCAAAAAGACGTTCTACCAAAAGAGATGAATGTTCAACCAAAAACAGGAATTTATCCAAATGGTGGAATTTTCGACCTACAAAGATGCATTTTCAACTAAATGATCGAATTTTCAAACGAAAACAGTTGAATTTTCAACCGAAAATATGAATTTTCGACCCAAAAATATGAATTTTCAACGAAATAATTTATTTTCAACCAAATAGATTAATTCTCTACAACAAAAATAGTTGAATATTTAACAAAAAAGACGAATATGCAACAAAACTGTTGAATTTTCAACAATATAATTGACTTTTTAACTGAATAATAAAAGTTTTAACGAAAAAGACGAATTTTTAACCAAATTTTACATTTTCAACCAAAAAGATAAATTTTCCAAAGAAGTTTATCAAAGTTTTACCAAAAAAGACCAATTTTCAACAAAATTATTTTGAATTTTGAAGTAAAAAAGACGAATTTTCTACAAAACAGTTTTATTTCCGACCCGAAAGTATGAAATAATTGAATTTTCAACTAAAAAAGATACATTTTTAACTTTTTTTTTATGAACAAAATTCTTAACAAAAAATGTAATAGTTGAATTTTCAACCAAAAACATGAATTTTCTACCAAAAAAAAACAACAAATTTTCAAACAAAATACATTAAATTTTAACCAAATAGTTGAATTTTGAAACGAAAAAGGATTAATTGACAATCAGAAATGGACTAGTGAAATTTTAAGTTAAAGAAAATAATTTTCAACAACAAAAAAAACAGTTTCTAACAATATAGATAAAATTTCTGCAAAATAGTAAATAGATTAATGTGTCACCAAGTAAATTAATTTTTAACCAAATAATGAATTTTCAACCAAGAAGATTAATTTTCTTCTGCGAAAGACGATATTTTAACAAAATGAATGAATTTGCCATAAGATGGTTGAATTTTCAACTAAAAAAGATTAATATACAATCTAAAACGGAATGGTTAAATTTGCAGTTAAAAAAATAATTTTAAACCACAAAAAATAACACATTTTTCACCAAAAAGATTAATTTTTAAGTTAGAAGAATAATTTTCTACAATAAAAAAAAATTTGTTTACAAAATACATAAATTTTTAACCGAATAGTTGAATTTTCAACAAAAAGGATACTATTACAACGAAAAATGGAATATTTAAATTTTCAGTTAAAAAAATTAATTCTTAACCAAAAAACAACGAATTTTCAAACAAAATACATTAATTTTTAACCCAGTAATTGAATTTTAAACCAAAAATAGTTTAATTTACAATCAAAAATGGAATAGTTAAATGTTAGGTTAAAGAAAAGAACTTTCAAACAAATAAAAGGAATTTTTAACAATATAGTTAAATGTTCTACAAAGTAGATTAATGTGTCATCAAGTGAATAAATTTTCAACCAAGAAGATTAATTTTCTTTTGAGAAAGCCTATATTCTAACAAAATACATGAATTTGCCACCAAATAGTTGAATTTTCAGTTTAAAAAATTAATTTTCAAATAAAAACAAAACAACGCATTTTTAACCAAAAAGATTAATTTTCAAGCTAGAATAATAATTTTCTAGAAAAAATATTTTAACAAAATACACGAATTTTCAACTAAAGAGGATACATTTACAACCAAAAAAGAAATAGTTAAATTTTCAGTTAAAAAATTAATGTTCGACCAAAAAAAGGGAATTTTGAACAAACCGGTTACATTTTTCACCAAAGTAGCTCAATTTTCAACCAAAAATATAAAGTTTCAAGCAACAAGAATAAATTTCTATACAAAAAACACGATATTTTAACAAAATATATGAATTTTCAACTAACAAAGCTGAATTCACAATCAAAAATGGAATAACTTTCAGTTAAAGAAAATAATTCTAAACTAAAGAAAATAACAAATTTTTAAACAAGAAGAATAATTTTCCAGAATAAATTTTGTTCTGACAAAATATATGAATTTTTAACGAAATACTTGGATTTTCAACGAAAAAGGATACATGTACAAAAAAAAATAAAAAAGTTAAATTTTCAGTTAAAAAAATTAATTAATTATTTTTGATGTTAAATATTGTCGATTTACTGGTAAAATAATTTTTTAACATCAAAAATAATTAATTAATTACCTTTGTCAACAAAAATAACATCAATTAATTAAAAAAATTAATTCTCAACATCAAAAAACAATTTTCAACGATAAAGAAAACTTTTCTACAAAGTAAATTATTACATCACGAAGTAATTGAGTTTTTAACCGAAAAATACGACTTTTCAACTAAAAATGGCAATTTCGAGGGCAATTTTTAACAAAAAATGGAATACTTAAATTTTCAGTTTAAAGAAATTAACTTTCGAACAAAGAAAAAGATTGTTCAACAAAATAATTTATATTACCTACTGAAATTTCTGCGAATTCTCTGGATTACAAGTTAATCACTTGGATTACCCCAGATTAGAACTGGATTACTACAGATTACAAGTGTAAATTTGCGGATTAAAAGTGGATTATACCATATTACACTGGATTACTCGGATTACACGGGATTGTCATGACGGATAACTGAGCTGTTCAGCAGATTAGCAGAGTTATCCAGATAATCAGTAGTAATCCTGGTGTATACCATTAAGTCATTTCCCTTTCAGGGTAGGCGTGACACTACCCCGATTCGGGTAGTGTTTCTAGGTGGATAGTTTTCTTGTAGTTATAAATAACTACAAGTGTGGGCTCACCACACCCACGATGTGCCAACAGCACACAGTATTCTCGAATGGTCACCCATCCAAGTACTAACCGCGCCCAACAATGCTTAACTTCAGTGATCTGACGAGAACTGGTTTTTTCAGCGTGGTATGGCCGTTGGCATTGTGATTGAATGTTGTGATGGCCGTGTGATTCGAGGTAATCCACTTCTATCCGGAGTAATCCACTTATAATCCAGAGTAATCCACTTGTAATTCAGAGTAATCCACTTGTAATCCAGAGGCATCCATTCGTAATCCAGAGTAATCACTTGTAATTCAGAGGAATCCACTTGTAAATCAGAGTAATCCACTTGTAATCCAGTGTAATTCACGTGTAATCCAGAGTAATCCACTTGTAATGCAGAGTAATCCACGTGTATTCCAGAGTAATCCACTTGTAATCCAGAGGCATCCATTTGTAATCCAGAGTTTAGATAAAACATTCAGAGTAATCCACTTGTAATCCAGAGTAATCCACTTGTTATACAGAGTAATCCTATTCTTATCTGGAAAAATCCAGTTCTAATCTGGAGTAATCCACTTGTAATCCAGATAATTCGGGGTAATTCAGGTTAAACATTGATTTATTTGGTTAAAAATTCGTTTTCTTTCGGTAGAAAATTAATCTTTTTTGTAGTAAAAACAACAATTTAGTGAAGTTGAAACTTCAACTGTATTGTAGAAAATTGGTCTTTTTTGCTTTAAAATTCAAGTATTTGGTTAAAAATTACCTTTTTTCTTGGAAATTCATATTTTCGGGTTGAGAATTCACCTCTTTGGTACAAAATTTAACTATTTTGTTGAAAATTAATTTTTTAACTGATGATTTAACTATTCCATTTTTGATTGAAAAATGATCTTTCTAATTTGAAAATTCAACTATTTGGTTGAAAATTCATGTTCAAAATTCATTAATTCATATTTTATTGAAAATTCGTCTTTTTGGTACGAAATTAATTATCTTGGTTGAAAATTCATCTTTTTGGGTGAAATGGGAATTATTTGCTTAAAACTAACCTTTTTTGTTGAAAATTCTGCGATTCACCGCGGAAAGTTTACGCCAGTTTGGTGTATTCACCTCGCATTTACCCTGCTTGTCAGAATACTGCAACATTTCGTAACCTCACTTTTTTCTGATTGCAACCAGTTTGTCACATTTGATTTTTTTTTCAATTTTCTAAAGATTTCAAAAAAGGACGAGAAATTCTACCAGAATCAGAAAGAAAAAGATAACTACCTACATTAGATTACAAAATATCACACTGTTACCACAAATTTGGAAATACTCGCAACTTTGTCAAAAAATTTGTTTCGTCCAATCGATAAGATACGTATCGTCAAGCATAGATTATCTGCGCAATTTGATATCAATTCGATCAACAGAATGAATTTACACCTTGGGAAAATCCCACAAACACGATTCACTGTAGTCGGGAAATTTCAAATCGTAATCTGTAATCCATGATCCATTGTAATAAATATATTTTCATAGCGTAGGGGCATATTGTAAATAAGAGAAAAAACTCTATTTATTTACCTATATGAAGACTATAAAAGCAGATCTAATTATTATTTTCATATAAAAAATATTTTTCAATTACTTAAATAAAATATTTGTCATTCGATCTTTTGAAATCAAATATTCGATAACAGCCTAATTCTTCATTCTGCTAATTAGTATTTTTACGCTTATTGTGATTAATATGAATAGAAAAAAGGTTTTATGTTGCTCTAAAATAATTTTGAAACAAAAAATTGTTTGATGGAATAATTCTAACTTTATGACTTTAACCCATGTAATTGTTTCTAATGAGCCGATCACAATGATTTTTGGCAACATAATCATAAATATAAACATAAACACAAACACAACATGATTATAAAAATTTAACTTTTTTCTGAGAAAATTAATTGTTCTTATTCCTAAAGTCATCTGGTCACAGAGAATTGATCACCATATTTTATTTTACAGAATATGAAAAAAGTTATTTTTCATGGAATTACAACAAAAAGTGTTCATAATAGTCGATTTATGTGAAAATATTATAAAATAACGAATTTAGTACCATTGGGCAATTTGAACCGCTTCAAATTCCCACATTTTCAAGTAAAATTATTGCATTTTCAGCAAGATGGAAGAATTTTTAACCAAATAGTTGAATTTTCAACGAAAAAGATTAATTCTTTGCCAAAAAGACGATTTTTCAACCAAATACATGAATTCTCAACCAAATAGTTGAATTTTAACTCAAAACGATCAATTCTGAACGAAATAGTTGATTTTGGAACTAAATATATTAGTTTTTATCAAAATATGAAATAGTTGAATTTTCAGTTGAAAAAAAATTAATTTTACACCAAAAATGAAAACAAATTTTCAACCAAATTGATGAATTTTTAACTAAAATGATGAATCTTCAACTGGAATAGATGAATTTTAAACCAAAAAGACGAATTTTTAATAAAAAATTTAACTTTCCACCAAGTAGTTTTATTTTCAATCAAAAACATGAACTTTCAACTAAAATTATGAATATGTAACTGGGATACTTGAATTTTCAACCAAAAAGATGCATTTTTAAACAACAAGATTAATTTTCAAGCAAAAAAAAAATTATTTTTCAACACAATACATGAATTTTCAACCAAGAAGACTAATTTCTACTAAAAAAGACGAATTTTCAGATGAAAAAAATAATTTTTCAACCAAAAATTGGACAGTTAAATTTTTAGTTAAAAAAATTAATCCTCCACTAAAAATAAAAACAAATTTTCAATCAAATTGATCAATTTTTAACTAAAATTATGAATCTTCAACTGGAATAAATGAATTTTAAACAAAAACAACGAATTTTTCACAAAAGAATTTAACTTTCCACCAAGTAGTTTTTTTCAACCAAAAATATTAACTTTTAACTGAAATGATAAATATTTAACTGGAATATTTGAATTTTTAACCAAAAAGACGAATTTTTAACTAATGAGATGAATTTCTACTAAAAAAGACGAATGTTCAACTAAAAAGATAATTTTTCAACCAAAAATTGAAAAGTTAAATTGACATTTAAAAAAATTAATTTTATACAAGAACAAAAAATACTTATGAACAAAATAGTTAAATACAATAATATTTTTATTTTTAAGTTTTAAGTTTTTTTTATACTAGTTTTTTGGTTTCGCACAATGGAGGATAATGGTTAAAAAAAGCCATTGCCACATTCATTCTTGCGAATTATGCCATAAAAAATGAAAGCACAAAAAGAGATTTTCGCAACAAAAAAATAAATTTTCTCCAAAAAGGAAATAATCCTACCGCTTTTTTAATTTAAAAAAATATCCACGAGGTGTAAACAACACTTTCCAAATAAATTTTGTATGTCCGAAAAAGTGTCAAATTCCACCAAAACTGTCCGTGTAAACGCCTCCTTGGCATATAGTCGGTCAATTTTAATGCAAAATCAAAAAAGTGTATCGTTTTTAGACTTTAGATTTAAAAACATACAACCCAAGAAATGTGAAAGAAAAATTAAAATTAAATTTTCGATCTCCGGAAAAAAGTCCAATTTGACAAAACCTACCCACGTGCCCACAGGGCCATAAAAAACTTAGTACTTAACCGGTCAATTTTAATATGTAAAACCAAAAAAGCGTACCGGTTTTTGACGTTAGATTTGAAAACATATAACTCGAGGGTAGTGTTCTAAAATCTAATGAGTTTAAGTGCTCGGAGGAATTCTCACGAGCATGAGAATATGCTCGACCTTTATGTGCTTTGAGAATTTAATGAGCATTTATGATCATTTTGAATTAGGATTCAAAAAATCGTATTTTCTACTTTTATTAATAATATTTACATTATTTAAATTTCGCGGAAAAATGCATCGCTTCAAATTGGACAGGGTGCTAAATTGAAATGATAAAAGAAGCCAAAGTAATGGAAAACATATTATTAGCATTAAACAGTGCCTTATTCAGGGTTGCTACAATATCCCAATTTCTAAATTCTTCTAGGAATAAAACCAACCATACACCTAGAAGATTAATAATGTTAATGCAGAATAAATTTTGTTTCTAAATATATTAAAAATACTTTTTAGTTGTTTTTTCAAGTCAAAAAGATAAATTTTCAACCAAATGAATTTTTAAATAAAACGATGAATCTTCAACAAAATATATGAATTTTTAACAAAATAGTTAGTTGAATTTTCAACCCAAAAGATGAATTTTCTACCAAAAAAGGCTCATTTTCAACAAAGTTCATGAATTTTTATCTAAAAAACATCAATTTTCAACTAACCTTAGAACATTAAAAATGTCAGAAAAATAAATGTTCACCAAAAGAAAACGAATTTTCAAAAAAAAAAAAAATTTTCATAACAAAAAAAAGATTTTTAAATAAAAACAGAAGAATTAAATTTTCAGTTAAGACAATCAATTTTCAACAGAAAAAAATGTATTCTCAAGAAAATAATTCAATAATAAACTAAAAAAGATGATAATTTTAAACCAAAAATATAATATTTCAATTTGCAGTCAGAAAAGTAAATTAAAAAAAAACTAGTTTTCAGCAAAATTAATTTATTTTTAACTAAAAATATAAATTTTTAAGCAAAAATGAAATAGTTATATCTTCAGTTGAAAAAATTAATTTTCAATTAAGAAGAAACGAATTTTCAACCAAAGAAAGTATTTTTTAATCACAATGATGAATTTTCAACCAAAAATATGAAATTTTGTCCAAATAGTGGATTTTTCAATCCAAAAGACGAATTTTCTATCAACGAAAAAAAAACGAATTTTCAACTAAACAGTTTTTTTTCAATAACAGAAATGAATTCTCAACAAAAAATAGAATAGTTAATTTTTCTACTAAACAGGTAATTTGTTAACGAAAAAGATTATATTTGTATCAAAAAAGGTAAATTTTCCACAAAAATGTAGTAGTTGAAGTGAATTTTCAAGTAAAATGATGAATCTTCAACTACAAAAAATTTAATTTTCAACCAAATACATGCATTTCAAACTAAAAAGATAAATTCTCTACCAAAATAAAGTAGGATAATTTTCAGTCAGTAAAATAAATTTCCAAACAAAAAACAAACGAATTTTCAACCGAAAACAGGTAAATTTTCAAATAAAAATAGAATAGTTTAATTTTCAGTAAAAAAATTAATTTTCAATAAAATTAAAGTAAATTTTCAACGAAATAGTATAATTTTTTACCAAGAAGATTAAATTTCTATCAGAAAAGATAAATTTTCGACATAAAATGGAACAGTTACATTTTTAGTTTAAAAAATTAATTCTAAATAAGAAAAATCTCATTTTCAACGAAAAAGATCAATTTTCAATTTTTTAACCAATAAGATGAATTTTTAAGAAAGTACCTGAATTTTCAACCTAATATTTGAATTTTTAAAGGAATTTCCTACCAAAAGGATGAATTAGTCACCAAGAAGATTAAATATTCTCCCACAAAATTCGAGTTTTCAATAATATACAGGAATTTTAAACCAGATATTTGAATGTTCAACTTAAGAAGATAAATTTTTTAACCAAACATGTACGAGTTAAATTTTCAGTTAAAACAATTAATTTTCAACTATAAAACATTATTATCAACATAAGAATTAAATTTTGAACAAAAGAAGGGGGTTTTAACTAAAATGATGAAACATCAACCTAATAAATGAATTTTAACAAAGTAGTTCCACTTCCAACTAAGTAGTTGAATTTTCTACCAAAAAAGATGAATACTCAACGAAAAACGTGATATGTTATACTTCAAGTTCAACCACAAAAAGGATTTTAATTTTATACCAAAAATAGTTCAATTAAATAAAAAAGATGAATTTTCAACAAAATAGTTTAAATCCTCAACCAAAACAGATTAATTTTCAACCATAATAATAAAATTAACTTGAACTTTAATTTATCGAGAATTCCCTAACTCTGTCAGGTTTTCCCTGACATTCCTTGACTTTCTGGAATTACCAGACCTGTAGCAACTCTGTAATTTAAAAAAGTCTGTTTATTTCACTCTAGAATGTTTTTGTAAAAATATATGTATTAACTATGACATATATTTGTTTAAACAATAAATTGTTTAAATTCTCTTCAATGCTCTATAAATGCTCTACTCGAGCTTAAATGCTGAGCATATTCTCGAGAGCATTTTCTCAACATAAATTCTTGAGCATTCAAGAACTCTACTCGAGGGATGTCAAAAGAAAAATTAGAATTAAATTCTCTATGAGGGAAAAGTGTCCAATTTGACAAAACCTGCCCACGTACCCAGACGCGGGCCCAGACGTCTATAAAATTTAGTACTTGGCCCATCAATTTTGATACAAAACCAGAAAAGCGTACCGCTTTCCAAAAAACATGTGTCCGCAATGAAATAATAAAACGCAAGAATTGCAAATGTTGGGGATTTCGCTAGGACCTATTATTATTATTATTATTATTATACCATTAAGCCATTTCCCTTTCG